>JAGVVM010007337.1:0-16462 GCA_019149425.1 Psidium friedrichsthalianum
ATTCGCTTTTTTAAGTGACTTAAATAGTACCATGATAATTTTTATAGGATTATGTTTTGAATGTAGAATGGCAGTGGTCCTTCGTTTTTAAGAAGCAAACGAAAGACGACCAGTTCAATTGGATACCTGATGATTGCGGGATTTCATCATATTTTTATATGAGTCACTGTTTGGAGGTGCCACAGGACTATGCAATTCCTAACGTTCTGTTGCATTTCCCGGATAGACATGTAGGATCTTCTTGATACTATTTGTTGGCAATGCTACTCTTATGTTTAATTTCAGTGTTCATCTCTAGTACTTTACCAGTACCAGAGAAGAGTTACAAACATCTTCCTATTTTTTGTTCGTCTTGGACTCATGGAAGACTTGACCCAATCACATGCTGTTTCCAGTTCTTTTTGGAACGTTGATGCCATCCCCCCATTCCTTGCATGTCATCAAATCAATTTCCTGATTGGATGGTTGAACCATTCTACGATATGAACGCGTTTCCCACATGATTTCTCTTTTTCATATCTTGCTCTTTACCCATATTGTTTTAATGTAAACCAAGAAGACATTTTCTCCACAAGTTGGATTGTTTTTTCTTCAAGACGCTGGTCCTGGCGATGCAATTCATCTTCCTTAGGTTCTCTCTCTCTCTTCACTCTTACAACTGTCCCTGAGATCCGCCCTCCTTGCGGCCCTACTCTGCTGTGAAATTTTTTGTGTTGTTTTGTTCCAGGGCTAATAACCTTATCTTATTGCTCTTGAGATGAAGGGATGAGATGTGCCCATTGTGCACGCCATTTGATGAAATCTCAAACGACCGCATCATCCTCTGTCCTATCTGCCCACAGCATGCGCCACGGCATACTGGCCGTGCCTTCCATGTCAGTTTTCTACTGGAACCATGTTTACACGTGTACTGTCGTCCTTGTAAACTCTCTCATGCATGACATGTGTGCAAAATTATCTGAGAAACTGTGGAGAATGTATCTCTAGTTGTCTGAGTGTGGACTACATTCTGCATTCCACAGGGCATGTACTTCAGGTTTCATCATTGCTTATGACCAGTACATGAAAGCAATGGCAAATGGTATTTTATTGGAGAAAATTTAGGATGAAGTTTGAAGACAAAGGATGCGGAGAACAGAGGTGACTTCTGGAAACCTTTGCTATTTGAGTTTGTTTTCTCATACATCAAAATCTGTCCTAACTCTTCCAGATTAGATGAGGTCGCAAACCACAATGTAGGCCATTTTTTTTTGGGTCCCATTGAATTCTTCCTCCCCAAGAACTAATCTGCTTTAGTATTCTTTCTCATTCCGTTTGAAATTTCTCAATTGATCAATGACTAAACAGGCTTGGAGGCACTGTAGTTGGCATAGAAGATATTGACCAGATGAAATGGCCTGGCTCTGACTGGAGATGTATCAAGGTAAATCGTCCATTTCATTCTTTTGAGATGTACTTGCATTTGAACATGCATTCTCTAAAAATAGCTTTTTTTTTTGGTAAAGGTGCTGTTCTCTAAAAATGCTGATGTTCATCATCTCGAACAGTTCTGTTCTTCATCTATTTATTGAATTGTTAACCATTTAGTGCAATGGGACTCCACACGCGCCATGCATACGCCCAGAAAGAGTTTCTCCGTGGGATATTGAGCCCTAGACCCAGACAGGGAAGAAGCAAGCCGTTCTTCCACCTCACTAAAGAGGACTTGTCCACATACTTACCGTTGCATTGGCCTCCTACATTCGTAATGGATGGTCAGTATCCTGCACTTGTCGCTTTAGAACCTGCAATGAATCTCACACCCGAAGGAGTTCTTCTGGGGCAAACACTGGAGGCAAGGTACCTGGGAGATTCCCCTCTATGTAACTCTTCTGTTATTTATCCCATGTAGTTCTATTCGGCGGATCCCAGTGGACTTCAGTTGCACCAAGTCTCGAAGACATTCAGGGGTCTTTCAAGGTCAAGAAAAATCTAATTTGCAATTTATGGATCCAACGCACCATGGCCATTACCATTAGTACCATGTTGCCCACTCCAATCCAACATGTCGAGTTGGCATCACAAGGTCAAATTCCCTTAGCAGTGCATAATGCATGTCATCAGCATTCTGAGAGTGCATTTTGGTAGGTGATGGTGGTAAAAGAGAGAGTCTGGGTCCGAGCGGTCACTGGCCTCCAGCAGCATCGCTCAGGACGTGGTCCTGATAAAAGCTTGTCAGCACAAGACATCAGCCCTGCTAACTCCACCTCCCAGGCACGGATGACTTATCAAACAAAGGATGATAATGAGAAAACCGTTGCCAAGACAAATCGCTTTGGGAATGCAAGGTTTTTGGTGTCAATTTAGCAGATGACGTATCAGAGCTCCCTTCACCACAAGTTGCCAACTCAGTGAACTGTCTAGCCCTTCCTCATTCCTCCATTATCAAAGTCCCGCGACTTCATGCGGGTACCAGAAACTTCTCAAACTAACTCTTCTGCTCATGACAGAAAGAATTAGTGACTGCTGTTCAGTTGCCGATAAAAGTTGGAACTCTACTGATACGCTGTCATAAAAACTGGAAGGTTTGAAAAATTCAGGCTTGAAATGCTACGAGAAAATTTCCCTGGAATTCACAAACAATATCTGACATTGGTGGATTTTTGTCATCATTTAGAAATTTGAAACATGTAGTCTCTCATGAGATTGAAAGATTGAAAACAGTTCCCATTTGAGGCTGCCGAAGCTAGACACCTACTTTAATGGAAAATTTCAGTCTGCAAAGTCACTTTCAGGAAATAATCTCTCCTTTACATGGCAGGTTATAATAAATGGAACTGCTCCAGGAAGGCTGGTCGACCTCGACGGTTGAAAGGCTATGATGACCTCATTCACTGGCTTGATCAGATGTTCGACTTCCGCGGAAACATGATCGATGAAGCAGCGGGTGGCACGTGAAATGCATGGATGACAAACGGAGGCAGTGTGCCAATGTGGGATTATAACTGGCAGTTATGGACTCTACCCTTTTGTGATCACAGAAATACAAAATGGTTGCTTTTTTTACGTTTTGATTTGGAAATAACACGAGTTAACCATTTGCTGTTCTGTCGCTGACAGGGATTGTATATGCAGGGAACTTGTCTCTATGGTACATCAGATACTCATTTGCCCAAAGGAAGGAGAAAAAGGCAAACCGGTACCATGCTCATCGGATGTAGCTTCTTCCTAATGCTGCTGCCGGTCGCATCACTCGCCATGGTTTCTTTATCACCTTGTCTACTTGATTTTTACAGTGATTGGGCTTATGTTAGGCTTTGTGCCAATGATATGGCGCGCATTGACAATGTCGCCGCCGGTTTGTGCTTTTGATTGCATCTGGAACCTCTTTAATTGTATCGATCAGACTATGCTGGATATTTATGGTTGCTCCCGCAACTCATCTGCTGGATATCGTAACAAGGAATGCCGAGCTAGCCTTGAAGTCTCTCCTTCTCGGTATCCATCAATGCGTAGAACTAGAGTCTGACCATAAATGACTTGCCTATGAAGCCGGGGCTTCTGGTTTTCATTGCAGTCTGCCTATGTGAAGCTGAAGTGCTTGGTGCACTCTCGTGCAGCCTAGGGAGGAAACAGCGAGATTTTCTTAGTAATTCTTTTCTAGGATGACGGAAATTTGCTTTCTCGTATCGATTATCGGTAACACTCCCTAGAACCAGTTCGAATGCTCGAGAGGACAATCGTGGTGAAAAGATTAGTAAGTGTGGGGCAGAACTCTTCTGACACGGTACGAGGAAATTTCATGTCCTAGGACGTTCGTTTTTACGGACAATAGGAATTTCCGGTTAACCGGTTCCACGCTCGTACCATTGGAGTATCAAAGTATAAAAATAAAATAGGAGTCTGTACTTTTTGGTGAAGGTGATTTTATCATGCACTTTCCACGGTAGCCATCAAGGAAACTTGGCCGAAAAGATTTAGAATTGAATCGGCGAACTTAAAAGGTTTGAAATTTAATTGGCAAAAAGTGCAAAAGTTTGCTATTTTTTGACAATTCTCCAAGGGAAACACCAACATTCAAGATTTGGCTATGATACTTGTCATTAGGGAGAAACTAACCAACTTGTTCGGTGTGGATTGTTTGGGCAGCTGAACAAGAGTAGTACACTCGAAATAATTAGTCAATAAATAATATATTCGTTATCGACGACAATTTATCTCACAAACACTTTCGTGTACGGCGAAAAATGCTTCGTTCATTCATTTTTGTAGGTTGTACAAGCAATCCATTTTGCAAAGATACTTTTTTGGATCTTTCATCTTCCGCGGAACAAATGCGCTCTAGGATCGGTTGTACAGATCCTTTCACTTGAATGGCGACTCGATTTTGTATTGAATATGTCTGAAACTCAAGCGTGAATAATAAACTTTTTGTTTCTCTAATTTTGTTCCCTACTTGTATCTAGAATTGGTTTGGAACATAAATTTGTTTGGTAATGTAATTTTATTTTTCTATTTCTAGAACAAAGTTTTGAATAAAAATGAGAACTTAAAATTTTCATCATTTCTATTTCTAGAAGAAAAACAAGAAATAAGAATTCTTCTCATTACTCTCTCTCTTTCTCATGTCCTTATCGTTGGTCGTCAGCCGACATTTGCGGTCTAGCAATGACCTATATTGTTAAAACACTTCAATATATATATAGCTAAAAAAATTTTATAGTTTTCTTAGTTAACCCATTTATAGCCTATTTAAAAACTCATTCGGGATCCATTAAATTTCTAAATAACCTATTTATGACTTATTTTTAAAAGTTAAGGAACACATTTATGGCCTATCATCATGAAATATGGATTGAATATGGGTTCTAGACCCATTTTGCCACCTCTATGCGTGAGCAGATAAAGTCAAAATTGAGATATCCCGAAGTTCGCATGGAGTTCACCGTACTAGAGAGAGCATGAAGTTTCTAACATTATTCTAGATAAGTTAACAAAATATAATTTTTTTCACATGACTCTAAATATTCTCGTTTCATAGCATAATAACCAAAATTCAAATCAATCGTGTCAAGAACGGCACGAATGCACTTCGCTAGTGATAAGATACAATAACCTTATAGGCTATGGTTAATGAGTGATTTCAAAAATATTTCCTTATAAATGGCCGCGTGTATCGCTTGAAATAATTAATCAATAAAAAAATATTTCTATTGTCGATAATAATTTATGCTTAAATATATGCACGGACGATGAAAATATTTTTTTCATTCTTTTTAATTTTGTATGCCATGAATCGACCATTTTTTGAAAAATATTTTCTCAATGACTCGTTATTTACGATACTGCCCTCCACCTTATCCGAAGCCCTCAGTCTCTCCCTGCTCTCGTTGGCTATGGCGTCTCTGCACCATCTCGTCTTCTCTCCGCTAGTACTCTCTCTCTCCCTCCGAGCAAAACCGCATCGCCGCGATGGCGTCTCTGGTCTCCCGCCTCACGAACGCCGCCGTCCCAAACCGCAATCGCCTTCGCAGCGGCAATCCTCTCCTCGCAATCGCCGCAACTCCAATCGCCTTCCCCACCAGCTCACGCTCTTGCTTCATTTCAAATCATCCGGTCAATCTCATCACCTCCGTTGCGATCCGGTCCGCAACTCGCGCATGTAATCCTAAAAGCAGCGAAGAGGAGGAAGCTTCCGTCCAAGAGCTCAGAATTCCCGACCATTGGTTGCCTCCTCCCAAGGCTCTGGAGGTATTCGCTATCGCATTGCTGTCCTTGAACTTGGATCGTCCTTAACGTGTAATTCGAAATGATTTGATGTTGCTTCATTCCGTGAACAGTATGAAATCAAAGGCTAAATCGGATTGATTGATCGATCAAATTATTTCTCTTCAATGCTAATACGATTTGTCTTAGTGTCAAGTAGAGACCCTCAAGTTTAGACTTTGAATATGTGCGCGTTCAATGTTTTCCAGTTACCGCTCAGCTGCTTTTCCTTGTGCACTCTGAGGGCGGAAACAGTGAAAACTGCTATTTTTGCGGTTTTCTGTGCATTTGTGGAATTTGGTATTCACATCCTTACTCCAGTACTCAAATCTCTCGTGCTGGGAAAAATTCTATCTAGGAATCTGAGTGGCTCAGAGTTTCTCTGCATAAATGGTTGGACGACGAGTACTGCCCGGAGGAGACTAATGTCGAGATCAGCAAGGTTGCTGCGAGCGCGTATTATAGCTCCTTGCTGGAGAAGCAAACCGACCTGGGTGAGATCCTCTTAAACATGGCTAGAGAATTGGAGTCGATCTCCTATCAGGAGAGCTTTCATGGGGCCTTCTCGTCGGCGAACGCGGCGATCAATTTGATTTGTCAGCGGATAGAGCTGTCATAGCGGTACGTATTCTCATTGCTTGAAGTAAGCTGACTCTTGTCAAGATTTTTGCCATGTGGACTTAAATTCTCTCTCCCGGTCTGCTTAAAGCATCTACATAGACAGGGGAGGCTAACAGGTTCTAACATAGTTAATTTTCCATTGGTCTGGTTTAGTTGGCCTAGAGAATCTGTCTAAATCGACTGTATCAAGAGCATTCTTACCGTACGAGATGTGGTAACTATCAGTTCCTGAGAGAAACTTGCAACTAAAGATTAGAATTTAGGATCACTTGGATAACTCTTGAAGGAATCTAATTAAAACAAGCTTTTGAGGAATTTATATGTGCAATCCCTACTCAATACTCAATAAATATCTGTGATAAAACCAGCAAGAAGAATTCTATACGACTCTCGTCGAGAATTCTTTGGTTCTCACTTGGTATGGTTTAAGCATGTAAACAAACTCTTAGTGCACCTGGTCTGGTGCAGGCAACGCTAGACTCTTCATCACTGTGAAGCCTCCATCCACCACCAGATTATGTCCATTAACATACTTTGCATCATCCGATGCGAGGTAGAGTGCAGCGTTGGCAATGTCGCTAGTTTCACAATTACCCCCCATCAAAACACCAGCATCATGTAAAATCTTCTCGATTCTTGAGTCTTCAACACCACGATAGATTTGCCTCAACTCATCCATCACAAATGGGGTTGGAATGGCAAAAGGCGATATGCTGTTGACTCTGATGCCATACCTACAAATACAGGTGGAAAAGGACCAATTTAACAGAGAGAGCAAGCTGACGGAACTAGTTGAAAACAAAAAACTAAGAGCAGAACCTATTAAGTGAGGAATTTTTCAAACTCTTCACAAGAGACAAATATTGGAAGTTATGTTTTATTTCCAAACTATAAATTAGCATTTTACGGAAAACCTGTGTGATCAAGAGCCAACGGTATCTAGATGTCTACTGGGAACCAAACCAACCCCATCCATGACTATCCTTACCTGCATAACTCTGCCGCAACTGATCTCACCGTCCCTATAACTGTGGACTTCGAGATAGAGTATGTATGCTGTGAAGTTCCTCCGACCACTCCTGTGATGCTGGCAGTGCAGAGGATCGAGCCAGTCCTGCGGGGGATCATCACCCGTGCCCCGTGCTTTATTCCGGCAACGACTCCTCGTACATTGATGCCCATGACCCGATCAAACACATCAAGGTCGAGGTCAGTGATGCTTGGTGGAGTGCCGCAGGCAACCCCGGCATTGTTGTACATGATGTCGAGTTGATTGAATTGGGAAACAGCGAAGTCGACGGCATTTGAGATATCTGATTCTTTAGTCACATCACACGGGATGAAGACGGCATCGGGTCCAAGCTCTTCAGCGGTTTCCTGGCCAAGCTGGTGCTGGATATCCGCGATCACAACTTTGGCACCATGAGTGATAAACTTAGCTGCTGTCGCCTTGCCTATGCCACTGGCCGCTCCTGTGACCAGTGCCACCTTGCCTTCTAGCTTCCTGTGGCATGATATGAGAATGGTATAGCATAATAATGGCTTATGACCGTGTTTTCCTTAGGGTAGGATAAAACAGGGGATGGGTAAACTATTAATCGTCCCTGCTAATGAAAATCAACTCATATAAGTGAGATACTTGTGTTCTGCTGACACTTACAAGCATCAATATAATGTAGAGTTAAGAGAGGCTGCTTGCTTATACTTTGCGAAGAGGCATATTACTTTTGTATGTTTAATTGTCTATGAAAGTTGACTGTCTTTGACTTGCAATGGTAAGTAGAACTCTTGATCTTGGACTACTAGATATGGAAGATCTTCAAGTGAATCTGCTCTGGTAGCGTCCGATTGTTGATCATGGAGATGACATTTAACATAAAATAAACCTCTATGTTCAGCTCTAGAGCTTCCATAGGAGCTCATTTGAGTCGTTGCAGGATAAGTACAAGACCGGAGTCTCTTAGCTTATAGTCTAGAGCGTGAACACAACAGGAGAACAAATGCAGATGAATCCGAGTCTGAAAATACAACCCAAACCAGACACAGAAAATCTTGCTAAATATAATCAAGTGAGAACTAGATCGCACCTTCCCGTGTAGGTGGAGAACCTGCTAATTGCATTCTGATTGATTGAGCCGCTGTTACTGAAAAGGTTTTTGCTGCCATTGCACATTTCAGAACTCACATCATGAAGAAGGAGGAGGAGAAGGAGAAGAAGAAGAAGAAAGAGGAGGAGGGTGCACACCTTAGAGCAATTCTCAGTCTCCTTGCAAGCATAGTTTCAGCTGATGTCTCAGAGAGAGAAAGATGAGATGAATCAGAGAGAGAGAGAGAGAGATATTCTATTGTGTTCATGCGAGAAGTTCTGTGGTGTTCATGGGACATTAGTAGACACAAGGCACAACAGGCCAAAGCAGGAGAAGAAGAAGACAGCATAGTGACTGTACTTGTCAACGGAAGATGTGATGCACTCGCAAGTTGTGTGCTGCTTTCGTTATGATTGGACGCAATCGTATCGAGGTGGACAATTTCGCTGTGACTTGAAGGAGAAAAAGGGCTACGGAACATTTCGTTCCCATTGAATTGTCAAATCTTTTAAGTTAGGAGCGTGCGTGCTCCGGGCAAGTCCGGTCCCAATATGAACTGTCAAAGCTTGAAGATAGGAGCGTGCGTGGTCCGGTCCAGTCATTCATTTTAGGGAACACTTTCTTTTTCTTTGGACCGAGAAAGAATGACGGGTTTGCATTATTGATTAGACCTCGAAATTGCAGTTTTGCTCAGAACCCACCAGAAGAACACGGAAATTGAAATGTCAATCGGGACCATTTTGGGCAATTCGTCGACGGGGGTGTGGCCCCTCTAGTTGCTTCTCCAAGGAACCAATCGAAACGGACGGTGGGTTAGGGATGACCTTTGCGTTTCTCGTGACACTGCCTTTTTCGAGACGCTTTGACTTCCATCTTCTAGTTTCGTTTGTTACCTGACCAATGATGTATAAATCGATTCACTAGTGATGTGGTAGTTCATAAGTGTACCATTAAATTAATGCGCCGCATGGGCGACTCTCGTCCTTTTGATTATCGCCTAATTTCTTTAGCTCAAATAAACCCCCCTCCCCGAAAATAATGGAGATACAAACATAGCTCTTAAAATGCATCCGGTTTAGCCTTTTGAAGAGAGTTTGGGCTTTTAAAATCTCTTGGCAAATGACACTTTGAGGGAATGCCAGCATTGACAAAGTTGAAAGCCCGACCTACCTTGGGCTTGTTTCCAAAATTGGTCGCGCTAATATTTTCAAATTCCATTCTTGTCCTTGCGACTGTTCGTCTTCTCCGATTGTTGAAGTTCTAGGTCACCGCGCTTCGGTCTCCGCCAAGGACTACCGAGCTAGGTCTCCACTCGGTTCATCTTCTTCGATGTTGATCTCGCTCACTACTGTTGGGCAAAGATCCAGAGGTCGAGCGTCACCTATGGTCGAGCGTCGACGGTCGTCGAGGCTCAACCATTTGCCGATGGTCAAGCGTCGAGTGTCGAGGCGACCCATGGGGTCGTACAATGGTCACCTTTTGTCGAGTGTCGATGTGCTTGGGTCGCGCGGCCTCAGTGTCCTCGGTTTCTTTTTCTTCTTTTTTTTTTTTTTTTAACTTTAAAGCTACTTTGCAGGAAAAAAAAAATTGGACCGAAAGTCACTAATTAAACGGTATTTATTTTGAACAAATGCATCTCGAGCCAAAAGATGTTTGGGAAAATAACGTTGCATTTCCTCCAAACTCAGCTAAACACAACTAATCCTTTTAACCATCACAATCTCTTTTAAATCGAATGACAGCAGAAATAATAGAGATACAACTATTAGCTCGGGTTTGACAGTCTCTCGCTATACGGCAACCGCACCACGTCGCACCACGTATCATTGTCATGAAGATCACATCGTCTTCTCCAATGTGCAATGTATTTTCATGGGATCCTCGCACCATGCCACGTGACGGGGCAAATAGAAAAGAGTGGGCATTAGGACGAGTGGTATGATTCTCGCTTAGGGTGCGAGAGGTCCCGAGTTCAATTCTCGAATGCCCCCCTCCCTCCCTATTTCTCCGTCGCTTGCCTTTTTTTAAAAAAACGCCCCTCCTCCTCCTCCTCTTCTTCTTCTTTTCTGTATAAAAGTAGCAAAACAAAGAAAAGAAAACCCTTCATGGGGCTTGACACTACTACTCAAGCAAAATAGTTGAATACGAGAATATGTTCCTTTGTCATATGAGGAGCTAAAATACTCTTTCTTCTTATTAATTCTTTGCGATTAAATACGTACTCTATTGAAAATCACTTTTTTAATCATCTTTCGCATCGCTACAAAGTTAGACGCCATATAATAATGTAATAATCAACTCGCGCATCTCTATAAAGTTAGACTACATATAATTATGTACATAAGATAATGATTTTGCTATAAAGTTAGACGATATATAATTATATACATAGAGGGCAATGATTTATTGGGTATAAAGAAAAAAGAAGAAGTGGGAGGAGAAAGGTCGAGGGAACAAAAAAGCAAAAGTGGGGGGCATTCCGAGAATCGAACTCGGGACCTCTCGCACCCAAAGCGAGAATCATACCACTAGACCAAATGCCCTTCTGCCTGGCAGCTTGGTTTCTAGTTCAATACTGATCTTGTAAACTTTAGTAATATTTCTGAAATTAGCTGTTGGCAATACTGAGCAAAACCCCTGATGGCCTTGGATCCCCTTTGGGCCCTTTCATGTTTCGCTCGCGCATGAACCATCTGCATCTCCACGTGGGAGTTTCGCGTCGGATTCCCAAGCCAAGCATGGTTTCAGGTTAACACTCGGAACTCGAATGTTTTCGCATCTCATACTCTCCTCGGACTGCAGACATCCTTCTTTCCGATGCAAACGCCGTACGGCATGGTAACATGGCGTCGCGAACACAGTTGATCAGGCTCGTTTTGACCGGCTGGAAAATTATATAAAAAGAGGATGCCACCGACCGAAAGCACGACATCGCGCTGATGCATCACGAGGTGCGTGTTCCTTTAATCGGACGTCGCTCTTCTTAATTTGTCTTGGTCTACTTTGGATTTTGACCGATCAAAGGACGTCCCTCCCATTCATCGATACGATGATTAGAATTCTTTTCCTACTCACCAAGACTTTCTCTTCTTTCTTTTTTGCAAACCGAAACTCAGGAGGGAATAAAGTCTCGTCGATGACTTGGAAAATCCCAGGGTTTCAAGCCCTTTGAAATTGTCATAATATTGACCGTGTGTTGCGCGCGCAGCCGGTCTTGCTCCATTGCCAAGTTCCTCATCCCGCACTCCACGGGACAAGGAAAAAGAAAAAAACAAACTAGGGTATGACCGGAATATAATGGGAATGAAATCAGCATAGGAGAACAAATATATTTTCCACGGGTGCAGGTACTGAGTCAACCTCTAATTAGAAGTTTCCGTCTGAAAAATGTACGTTGAATCGACAGAATGAGGCTCCTCTTGATTTATGAAATGACAAATGTCATTCACCTCTCTTCGAGTGGACACACGTCACGATCTAAGGTTATTGCCGTGACTAGAGGCCGTTCACCTCGAATTCAACCCCCAACCAACTTTCGATGCAAAGGTCGCAACTCGAGGCCACGATCTTTGCTAGAAATGATCATCTCGGTACTGCGGTGAGCCGAAGAGCGCGGGAGGGGCGTACGGAGGTGGAGGCGAAGGGGGGGGGGATTGATGTACCAATTTTCCCTTAATGCATCATGTACCATTTGATCAATAATTTTATCTGTTTTCCATACTATATGGACATGCATTATGATCATTGCGGAAAAGAAATGCGTCTCAGAAAACTTAAAAGAAAACTTAAAAGAGTATCAGGAATTTTCGCCTTGATTAATTCCTGTAAATAGGGTCTTTCAAGAAAATAGTGCATATTTAATATTCCTTGTAACAATTGTTTTTAAGTGTAAATGGGAACAAGAGTTTGGTCAGACTTTTCGGAGTTTTGAGCAATGCCGGAGGCTGACATTACCCTAGTTGACCGGTAATATGGAAGACGATCTATGGAAAACGTTGTCTTTTTCGAGGAATTTCAGGAATTTTAGGCGATGAGAATTGTTTTGTCTGCTTGAACAATCGACCCACATAGGAATTTCAGGAATTTTAGATGATGAGAAATGTGTTGTCTGCTTGAACAATCGACCCAAATATGATCATGAAAACAATATGGCAAAATTGCAAGTCAAATATAGAGTGCTGCCACAAAAGTCAAAAAACAAGAACATCCTATACACGCCCTTTTCCAAAATTTGAGGATAGTAGTCTATGTTTTCAATATATATACATATATATATGTATGTATATATTATATAGTTTAAAATCATAGACCAAATTTTTGACTTCAAACAACTTGAAATAGCTAATTGAGAAAAAAAAAAAAACATGAAAGATCTTGTTATGATCATATACAAGTAACATATTGCTACATGCGCATCTACAGTTTTTTAATCTCTCAATCTTTCCATTTGTAATAAGCACAACAAAATCATCTTTATATCGGTGAAAAGAAACACCCAAAAGCATCTTAAATCCTGAATTTT
Organism: Psidium friedrichsthalianum; assembly: GCA_019149425.1. NCBI lineage: Eukaryota > Viridiplantae > Streptophyta > Magnoliopsida > Myrtales > Myrtaceae > Psidium > Psidium friedrichsthalianum. Next base: position 12,976 of record JAGVVM010007337.1, read on the forward strand.
TGTCTGAAATTTCGATAAAAGACGTATCTACGCTACTTATACGAAATAAAATGACATGCACTAAGATCAAATAATATAGTAGCTTACTCAAGAAACGATGATACTGTTATCTGGAAGTGGTCGGTGTAGCTTTTGTATAATTGTCATAGATCCCTTTTATAATCTATTTTAGTTACTTTCTTATCTCACCATGATTCTAATTCATCCGCCGAAATAATCGGAATCACCCTTTTCTTCGTTTATTAACTCTTTATTCTCCTCATTTACATGTTTGCGGACTTCCTATTTGTACATATAAAAAACTACGTCGTGAGCCTCACTGGAACACATAACGGAAAATCAAAAGGATGTAATGCATTGTGTGGTAACTATTTTGGTTGTTTGATTTTCGTTCCGGAACAAAAAAAGGAGCATGAGAATTTTGTTTGATAACGTACATAATTATGACTCTGGTTATGTTCCTGAAAACGTTTGAAGAAAACTCAAGAACAAAAAAAATTGATTAAAAAAGAATCACTTTTTTAGAATCACAAAACAGAAATGAAGTCCCACACATCTCACTTTTCCGTTCAGTTATCTCGTCCTTTTTCGAGACCTAAATAAAACAATCTCTCATTTTCAATAAAAATATATAAATATAATAATAGACTCTTTATTGCTGTTGTTGTTGTTGTTGTTGTTGTTAATTGTTGTTGTTGTTGTTTCAGAACTTGAGAACTTTTAAAAAAATCAGAAATTTTCAAAAAATCCCTAAAAATAGAAGAAGCTTAGATATGCTAGTTTTATATTCTCTCATTTTCACAAAATTTGGACCTAATTGCCCTAGATTTTATAGATTTTTTTCTTTTTTAGGAAGATCATAAAGCACTTTGATGATTAAACCCGAGACCATTTATCTAAGTCATTAGAGTTTTGTTTAGGTTTTTTATGGATACGATTTATCAATGTCCTGATCCCTTGATTATGCTTTGATTTTATTGGTTGTGATTTGCCAAGGTTTATGTACTTTTGACTTAGTTTAGGTTTTAGAAAATTTTGAAAAAAAGCCAAAATTAACCACGTGACTGTTTAACGAGCTCTCATTCTTAGTTTTGGATGATTCTAACTGAGATTTGATTTTCTAAAATCACAATGCACACTGATGCAGAGCAGTGCAATACTTTTCTTGTAGAAACAGGGCGTCGCTCGGGGTGTCAGTTGTTCCACTTAAGAATTGGATAAACCCCACAATAGAATGGGAAAAAATGACTCGTGATTATTTCTTAATATTTTATATTTATATTTTAATATTTAATATGTTATACCACTAGAATCAATATTAATTAATCCTTGATTATGCGAAATGTATGAATAAAATTTTCCAAAGTAAACCACGTCATTGTTTGACTTAAATGACAAAATTTGGAGAGAAATTGTTCCTTGGAACAGAAATTTTTGTAGTTCCCAAATGTGTTTTTTTTTTATTCTAGGAACAGTAAATTTTATGGCAGTTACAAATCGTTCTAATTCTCTAAAGCTCATCTTAAGAACCCAAATTAGAAATAAAATCATTTTAATCAGTAATCACTTTTTTCAGATCAAATATTTGCCATACGATCTCCCACTTCGACTCCTTGAGTCTACATATTGGCAAAATGACCGCACCCAAGATTTTTCTTGCCCCGTTCACTTAACTTGCTTCTGGCAATTTAAATTTGGAGATCAAATTGAGTCAACATACCCCTAAGATTTCAAACGGCATGCGTTTCTACTTCATAAAGATAAGACAAATACTTAAATAATATAAAGAAATCATTTCACAAGTCAACGCGGGGGGGGATGACACATATGATGTTCGGAATTTATTGTCCTATTTTCCATCAAAATTGATCAATATACTCAATTGGTCAAATGATTAAAAAGTTAGGATCGATTGGCCAAAATCAAAAGATTAAGATTGATTGGCACAAGTATGATAAGTTTTTGGAACTTTTTGAAAAAAAAAATTTTTTCCTAAATTTGGAGATCACACAGAGTCCAACAAAGAGTGGTGGACAACCCCGAAGAACCGGGATGATGCAATTTGGCTGGGGCTCTATCCTCTATTTTTGATTGATTACTTCTGTATAGTCTCTATTTTCTCTCCCATTGCTTCTCCATTGCTTGGCCGCATTTTCCCCCTCCACCACCCCCCCACCTTGTGGTTTCACTTGTTTTTGCACCAACCACAACCCTGTACCCTGCAATGACAATCGAACCGGAGTCCACTCGAGTGCATGGCTTCTGTATGGTTTGATTTTTGTTGTAACTCGCCCTTTGGTTAGTGCATTACTTTCTTACTTAACCAAAAACAAAAAAAAAAAAGGTCAACACGACCCCTAAGATCAAACCAGGGATGGGGTCCTCCTTCATAATACAAATTTCCTTTCCACTTACCTCACGAGAGTAATTAGAAGGAGTCGGCCAAATTGGGCTTGGATGCGCACCAGTCTACTACTGACAACTTTTTATTTTTAATGGGTCGACGCCCCGACAATCAACGCGTGTTTATCGTTTGTACTTTGTGCAAGCCCTTCCGTTTCCGCTCTCTGACTGTTCAACGCTGCACAATCCTTGACTCTCTCTCTCTCTCTCGTCTTTGTTTCTTTGGCCGGCATGCAAGACTAGGTAAAATGCCGAGTGAAACTTTTTTCCTTTCCTAATCTAATTTTTGAGGCTGTTTGTTCTTTGAATTATACCGCGAAAATTTTTCAACGATACAATTAAATCTGCTCTTCATCAGACAAACTTGGGAATTTGCAATCCCAGGTAAGATCGGTTTCAAGATCATGGGATCCTTTTCTATTCGATAGTGAAGGGCTGTTGCCTGTGACAAATTTACCCTAAACATTTTTGAATCCGAAAAATACCCAAAACTATACACCTGTGACAAATTTACTCCAAACTTTTTTTGACACCAAAAATCTCAAACTAGTATATTCTGTGACAACTTTTACCCTAAAATTATTTTTTTAATCACGAAAACCCCAAACTATTACACTTGTGACAAATTTACCCTTCGTTAAATTGGTTGATTTTCGAGTTGTAAGGGAGGGGAGGGGAGGGGGGGGGGGGGAGAACGACAGGGGGGGCGGAAAGAGGAGGCTGCGGGGAGCCTGGAGTAGGGCTGGAAAAAAAACCCTCAACTTGTACTTTCTCGTTGCTGCTGTTCACTTTCGTATGGGCGGAGCGTCGCGCAGGGGTGGGTGGGGGGGAGGCAGATAGTGGCACGGGGGCAACCAAGCAGATGCCCCCGCCCGGATACGAGGCGAGAAACGCGCGGAGACAGGGGATGGGGGGGGCGTCGGAGGTAAAGCGGGGGAGCGAGGGACAGGCAAGGAAATGAGAAGGAGAGCAGGGGTGAAGAGGGAAGAGAGAGAGGAGAGCTGAAGAGGAAAAGGAAGGAGGAAGGAAAAGGAAGGGAGAGAGAGAGGGAGAAGAGGAGGAGAGAGATAGAAGAGGAGAGGAA
>JAGVVM010007339.1:0-14580 GCA_019149425.1 Psidium friedrichsthalianum
CTGTCGTTGCTAATCATCGACCTCCACTGGTCGACAACCATCGCTAACTGCTGAGCATCGTTCGTTGCTACCCACCGTAGACCTCCGCCAACCACCCCTCATCGCCAACCATCACCCACCGCCAACCTCCATCGACCGTCACCACCACCAACCATCGACAACTACCCACTACCAACCTCTATCGACCGCAAGTGCCGTCTCTCGCCGCCAATTATTGCCCACCGCCACCAATCATCAACCATTGGGACCACCACTGCCACAGTCTACCATCGACCTTCGCTGACCACACCGCCAAGTTGCCATCTCCGACCGCGCGGAGTAAAAGATAAAAAAATAAAAAAAATTTTTGAATAATAAAACTATTTTTTAAGAGAAATTTAAAAAGTTTAAAAATGAAGCAGTAATTTTTTGGGCACCGACAATAAATTTTTCATAAAAATTTTTTTTTGTTAATAATGTTTTAGCAGTATAAATTTTCAATAGTTACAAAACGAACTTTTCTAATCAGAAATTAATTTCTGAAATAGAAATAGAAAAATTAACTTCTGCTTCTAAAAAGAAACAGAAAAATTAATTTTTGGGTAGAAGTTGATTTCTGAAACAAAAGTCAGCCATGGGAGCTAAGAGATAGCACGGCTCCTTCTAAACTTTTTGCCGCTAGACCCAAAAGAAAAAGGGCGAAAAAAAAATTCACAATCGCTCGAGGGTCGGGATCTGTTATACTTAAATCCGATGTGAAAAGATTTACACGTGCGGGCATGATCAACTGAATCTGCACCCATCGACAAAGAGAATTGACGAAATTAATGGATAAAACAACGACATTAATGAAAAATTAGCTCGCAATTACCTATGTTTCTCCTTCCAACAACGTTAGAACGTCAACGAGACGGGGACGTAAGTCTGAGCAGTGAAGTGCACTAATCTCGTTGCACAAGCTTCACACCTTGCCATGCTATAGTAAATCGTTAATAAGCAAAATCAATCAACATATAATATTTGGTACTTCATTTATTTGCAAAACTCAAGTGTGGATGATAATATAGTGGCTGAATTAATCCCTTGAATGTTTGAAATATCGTGACAGAATGCTGAATTCGCGTGTCATTGGCATGTGTAGAATGCTGACCACGTGTCGGTTGCATGCTGGAGAGTATCGAAGAGCATTAGACACGACACAATACGACATGGAAGCTCCCGAAGAGCCATAGAAACTAATAGTTTTTCAATGTGGACTTGCTCTTGTGAGGGAATGTTAGGCAGAGGATTGCAATTTAATTTTCAGACTCAATCTTGAAGCTCAACCCTTATGATACCAATTATTTCTAATCCACAAGTTCTATAAAGTAGCGAGTAGAGAGTTGGAAGAATTACCCAAAAAGTCCTAAACATATCATAACTATGTCAACTTAGTTCTAAGTATTTTGTTTGCCAATTCAGTCCTAATTTTTTTTGCATTTATGCCGATTCAATCCATTTGATCGGGTGAAGCTGACATGGATTTTTTTAAATAATTATAAAGAAAAGAAAAGAAAAGAAAAGAAAAAAATCATAAGAAAGTTTAAAAAATTATTGAAATATTATTTAAAAAAATCCACATGCCGGCAGTGAACATCACCGTCTATTGGCCTTAAGGACTAAATTGAAATAAATGCAAAAAGCTTAAAACTGAATTGGCAAAAAATTAAATTAAATTAAATTAAATTGACACAATTGCTATAAATTTAAATTTAATTTTTTTTATCAAAAATCTTTCCCCAATATCGTTGACAGAGGCCAAATTGTGGAAATCTTTTCCTTTAAAGCAACTACAACCGGATAGCTGATGCACCATATTTCTAATATCAGTAGCTAGCTATGATTATCATCAAAGAAACGTAGTCAATGTTTTTTAAAAAAACCAAAAGATCAAATTCAAGTAGGCAAACAAGCCAAAGGGTGAGTCAATAATAGAAATAGTAATGCCCCATGAGTACTCCACAAGTCAACTAACAAGATGGCAGAAAAATTGCTCCTAAATTAATAACACCCTCTAGCATCAACTGAGAAAAGAAGGAAACGACAAAAGATATGATCACCAACCAGGCAGATGCACAATAAACTGACAGAAACAAGCTTGATCTTGCAGTTCCGAAGATGATCGTGTAAGTAATTAACGCGGGCCTAATTACTTACAAAGCCTCATAGCTCGTACTAAAATTTTTAGCTTCTACTGAACTTTCGAAACTGTTCAGTAACATCTGCAGCGTCGATCTACCTTCAAGTTTGTCTCATCATCAGTACACACACTCAAAAACACCTGCAATCGAATACGCATGCTCCAACCGATTTCGTCAAATCTCATACTGATGAACTGATCGTGACAAATTTGAATATCAGAGCAAATCTGGAAAAAGAAAAACCTCAGCTACAAGGCGTTTTTCATGCTCCAGTGCAAACTGGTGAATAACCCAGGAAAGCAACAACACTGCCTAAGAATCATTCCAAGGAAACTATGAAGATATAATGGCCTCCCAATTGTTCCCCAGTACAGCTCTCTCTGGTAGGAAACCTGTAGCATTTTTTCACTTTTTTTTTTTTTCCTGTTAGCAATTGTAGCCATCCAATGTTTTATTCTACTGGTACATCAAAACTCATAGACTAAATCAACTCTTATATGTAGATATAAGAAGAACTTCGTGGCAGCTGATGAATTGAGGTGGGTGTTTTTTTTTTTGTCCCCTCTCTTTTCACAGTAGATAGGTGTTTTGAGGAGACAATCTGCCAATTCAACTGACAAACATCCACCATCAGAAGGTGAGTCTAACGCTGGCGATTCATTGTACAGCGCATATGCCGGGTTCATTGGACAGCCCAAGGTGCAGAGTTCTGTTCATTCCACTTCCAGAACAATCTTCATGAATTCGTATACAAAGTAACTAATGGCCGCAGAGGGAAGTACCTGGAGAAGAAAAGGCGAGGAAGAAAGACATCAGACCTTTTACGAGAAAACAGTACATGCAAGGACCAATTAGTAGGTTAGTAGAATCAAGATGAGCATCAATAAGCTCCGAGGACAAAGCTACAACATCTCTTTCTTTTGCTCATTTTGATGAGGACATATTTGATATGAAAACAGCTGCCATGTATAATCGAACTCATTTACCTCCTACTTAATCATATTGATTTCTTTCCCAATACACAATGATCATCTTGCTAAGGTAAGAGTAACGACCATACATCTCCTTACTTCCTTCTGTCGTCATACATTGATTAAATCGTTTGACATTCTACATGCTTATGCTACTCTTGGTGCAGACAATAGCAAATAGTAATCAGCAATGTATAAAATTTGAGGCCAGTTCAACAATTTGACATGAACCATGACATCTGCTGACTCAATAGCTTTGAAATTTTCAACACGTCACACCATCAAATCAATCAAAATCTCCAATCTCAAAATAAAAGGCAATTTCATGACAACAATACACAAACTGACACCGATCAATCATGTGAAGCCAAATGTAACGACGAAGAGTCAACTATTAGAAGCACCAGCAAAGTAAAATGGCTCGGTGGAACTAGTTATAAAAGCAGGGTACAAGTCCAGTGAGCCAGATATATCTACCTGTAACAAGCTGGGAATAAGTCCAGCATAAAGAGCTGGAACTCCTCCGTGCTCGATAATCTTGGCACAAGTTGCAATGGCACTCAATCTTGTTGCTTGCACTTGCAACTGGAGCCGTCTCCTAACCACTTCAAATGGGTATGTGGCCACTTCGGCACAGGCACCCGATATAGCACCATAAAACAGTGTCCTTATGGGCCCCAGCTCCAGCTGCTCCAAAGCATTCAGTTCCTCCCCATGTTCATTCAGATTCTGGATTCGTTTTCTTCCCCCCGGTGAATGCAGATAAGCCGATTTCAAGATATCATACACCCCGTAGAAAACTGCACTTGAAGGAGCCATGCTAAGTATGGAAGGTGCCAAGCCCCTGTAAAGGGAAAAGAATCCTTCGGTTTGAATCATGTATCGGAAAGCACCAATCACACCGCCCAATGCTTCTCCACCTGGTGCCACCAGCTTAGTTCTAATCTACAAGAGAAACAGGAGGTCAATTGGGTTCTCAAGCTTAAGAACATTAACAGAAAAAAGAGCAATATTATTAAAAACCGAAAGTCCACAAACCTAGTCAATTTAGGAGGACTGGAGAGGATAAACAGAAATAAATATCTCCAAATTTGCTGCCCCAGTAGTGAACCATTATCATAAACTCGTAACACAAAGATACGATTACTCTTGTTAGCTGACAAGCTACTCAAGTCCACTCAAATCTAATAGAATTGAATAAAAATCAGGATATACCAATATTATCCTAGAGAGCAACACTTCATCAACCATACTAGAATCTTACAAGGCTGGAAACACTGTACACTGTCTAGAATATTAAATGGTACGTGAAAGGTGGACTTGGTTTGCTGTGACTAATAAAATCATGGTAAGCTTCTAACCATTTGCTTAGGTCCGTTCAAAATGTGATATCTCATTTTATACATAGCTCATGCATTTTGTCCATGGAGGTTGCAATATGGCGGCCTCCAAATATTATGATTAAGTGATGAAGTCTAACAGAATTGACTTGTGTAAATCAAGCTTAAGGCTACGTTTAAAAAGCCAAGGATAGGAGGAATACAAGAGCTGGGCGTGGAAGAAAGAAAATGGTAAAATTTGAAACTTTTGAGAGGGAGAACATAAAAAACTTCCACAACCCTCTCATTTTCCTCTCCTCAGCTTTCCAAACATAGCCTAACCGTCATTAAAAACTTTTACAGAATAAGTTAGTGTTGCATTTGGTGCAGATGCTCTCTGATTTAAATAAGTCCATAGCAGGAGAAGAGGATTGTCTTGGCAACATACATGAGCCGGACAAGTGCTAGCAAATTTTGCATAAGATCCAGATGTACCGTTTAAAGGGTCAAGTTTCCAGGATTCCTTCACCAAGCAGAAACCTTTTATCCCCTCAAGTAAAGAAAGCAGTGAATAGAGGTGTCCTCCCTAAACTTCATAAGACTTAAAACCCTAAATCTGAATAGAGATGTCCTCCCTAAGCTGCCCTCCGTAGATATTTTTACATTAAAAGTGACGTTTTTTTGTGGATCTCAGCCGAAACCTGAGTTCCAAAAGAGAGTTTTACTAATACACAGGACTCGCTGCACCAGACTCTTCTAATGACAAAAGAAATCATTTCAGAAATAATACAAACAAACACGTTAGCTACATCAATATAGAATGGCAATTAAACATCCAGGTCGTGAAACCAATATTCAGCACAATCTAAAGTCAACTGCAGCACCAGGGATAGAGGGAAATACAATGTTGCAAGAGAAAAAGCTTGGAGCTTTTCAAGTATTCCATCATTCCTGAAAATACTAAGCTTGAACCACCTGTATTTTCTTAATTCAAGATAAGTCACATCACCTACAATTCGATCAGCTGCAAATTTTTCAACAGATTGAGATGCCTCTTGCTAAAGAATTCCAAATTTGGACAGTGAGTGAATAAAAAAAAACTATTTTGTTCACTGTAGCTTCGATAAGAAGACACCTAAGAAGCATCAAAAACACCTTTACTGGAGCTTTTAGATACTTTTTTACCTTTTTTTTTTTCTCCACTATACATTAATTTATTCTCTCTTTCTTTTCTTTTTGAGATTCCCTATTTAGCTATGTAGAGAAAACATGCCTCAAGTCTATTGTGGCAGGACATACTCCACATAGCATTCATATGATATATATATATATATATATATATGATAAACCTAACCCAAGTGAGCTTCTGTCTACTTTTGGACAACTTTTCGAAGGTCTTGATTGTTGTGAACCCAGCATATATTCTCTTGAAAGTAATGGAGGATCCTGATTGCTTTCAATAACTTCTTAAGGGCAAACTTATCTTTCTTGTGTTCTAACCACTTGCAAAATTCAAGATTCCAGAAGTGGCTGAATGTGTACGCCCTCTCCATATCCCTTCCTCCCTTTTTCTAAAGTTTCATTTTACCAGGCTCTCTCAGCTTATCAACCTCAATGTACATATAGCTAAAATGTTTTCTGATACAACTTTCATTCACTTCTTCCCTTTCGTATCTTGTGCAGTAGACTCAACAACAAGAAAAATAATTTTTTGTACACTTGAATGCTAGTGCAATGCCATAAGTATTTATACTTCTCACAGGTAACGCGAGTTCAAGATAAAACAGAGAGAGAGAGAGAGAGAGAGAGAGAGAGAGAGAGAGAGAGAGAGTCTCAGAGAGTCATACAGTGTCAAGTGGTAGGCAAAGGACAGTAGCAGTGATGCCAGCTGCAGCACCAGCAATAAACCTCTCAAAGTTCGTAGTTTCATCATTTCCAGAAAATCTAAGCAATTGCTTTCTGTAGGTATCATAAGCACAAAAGTTGATAGCTTTAAATGGAGCTGTTCGGAGAATGTTGACTAAGTTTCCCTTCCAAAAGCCACGTAAACCTTGTGTAGCTGCAATTGTCCTCACGAGATCAGTAATCTTCTTCTGCTCTCCACGAACCATATACTCCAGCTTTAGTCTCTCAAGCGGTGCAACAAAAGTTCTGACAAATCGACATTCGCCATAATCAACCACAGTGGAGAAGTTAGTATCAAAAGAACAAAAGACATGGGAATTTGCCCCTTTACACGATTATGTAATAAACAACATCAAGAATTTCCCATGTAGAACAAAAGATTTGTGGCTATCAGTATTAAATCATCTTTCTTTAATAAAACAATAAATTCCTTGCCTACGTGATCACAACATTGTTATCAGTGTGCAAAATGTGTCACATTTCCAGAAGGAAGTCTTTGCTTAAAGAATTTATATACTTAAAAACAATAATGACATCTCCCTCGATGCATTACTCACATTACATGATCAGACTGATTGAGTTGGCAGCAGCACAAGAAAATTAATCAGCTATTAAGAAGAAAGAGGTCGAGCTTTGATTTTTTTTTTTTAAATATAAACTAACAATGGTAGTGCCACATCAAGTTTCAAGCATTATAGCAGGACCAATCGGCTATTGCCAATGCCGTTTGAAAAGTAAACATAACTGTATTTGGATTTTTGGCAATGATGCTAGGTAAACTATAACCAGTGGACCAGATTGGTCTACAAAATAGAGTGACAAATTGCAGCCGGACATATATCAATTTCAATGCCAACAAGAGTGCCATGTTCAATGCCAACAAGAGTCGGCCACATCACTTAGTATATCAATTTCATTAAGTAGTCAAAGTATTCGGATATATATATATATCCGAATACTTTGACTACTTAATGAAATTGATATACTAAGTGATGTGGCCGACTCTTGTTGGCATTGAACATGGCACTCTTGTTGGCATTGAAATTGATATATGTCCGGCTGCAATTTGTCACTCTATTTTGTAGACCAATCTGGTCCACTGGTTATAGTTTACCTAGCATCATTGCCAAAATCCAAATACAGTTATGTTTACTTTTCAAACGGCATTGGCAATAGCCGATTGGTCCTGCTATAATGCTTGAAACTTGATGTGGCACTACCATTGTTAGTTTATATTTAAAAAAAAAAATCAAAGCTCGACCTCTTTCTTCTTAATAGCTGATTAATTTTCTTGTGCTGCTGCCAACTCAATCAGTCTGATCATGTAATGTGAGTAATGCATCGAGGGAGATGTCATTATTGTTTTTAAGTATATAAATTCTTTAAGCAAAGACTTCCTTCTGGAAATGTGACACATTTTGCACACTGATAACAATGTTGTGATCACGTAGGCAAGGAATTTATTGTTTTATTAAAGAAAGATGATTTAATACTGATAGCCACAAATCTTTTGTTCTACATGGGAAATTCTTGATGTTGTTTATTACATAATCGTGTAAAGGGGCAAATTCCCATGTCTTTTGTTCTTTTGATACTAACTTCTCCACTGTGGTTGATTATGGCGAATGTCGATTTGTCAGAACTTTTGTTGCACCGCTTGAGAGACTAAAGCTGGAGTATATGGTTCGTGGAGAGCAGAAGAAGATTACTGATCTCGTGAGGACATTGCAGCTACACAAGGTTTACGTGGCTTTTGGAAGGGAAACTTAGTCAACATTCTCCGAACAGCTCCATTTAAAGCTATCAACTTTTGTGCTTATGATACCTACAGAAAGCAATTGCTTAGATTTTCTGGAAATGATGAAACTACGAACTTTGAGAGGTTTATTGCTGGTGCTGCAGCTGGCATCACTGCTACTGTCCTTTGCCTACCACTTGACACTGTATGACTCTCTGAGACTCTCTCTCTCTCTCTCTCTCTCTCTCTCTCTCTCTCTCTCTCTCTGTTTTATCTTGAACTCGCGTTACCTGTGAGAAGTATAAATACTTATGGCATTGCACTAGCATTCAAGTGTACAAAAAATTATTTTTCTTGTTGTTGAGTCTACTGCACAAGATACGAAAGGGAAGAAGTGAATGAAAGTTGTATCAGAAACATTTTAGCTATATGTACATTGAGGTTGATAAGCTGAGAGAGCCTGGTAAAATGAAACTTTAGAAAAAGGGAGGAAGGGATATGGAGAGGGCGTACACATTCAGCCACTTCTGGAATCTTGAATTTTGCAAGTGGTTAGAACACAAGAAAGATAAGTTTGCCCTTAAGAAGTTATTGAAAGCAATCAGGATCCTCCATTACTTTCAAGAGATATATGCTGGGTTCACAACAATCAAGACCTTCGAAAAGTTGTCCAAAAGTAGACAGAAGCTCACTTGGGTTAGGTTTATCATATATATATATATATATATATATCATATGAATGCTATGTGGAGTATGTCCTGCCACAATAGACTTGAGGCATGTTTTCTCTACATAGCTAAATAGGGAATCTCAAAAGAAAAGAAAGAGAGAATAAATTAATGTATAGTGGAGAAAAAAAAAAGGTAAAAAGTATCTAAAAGCTCCAGTAAAGGTGTTTTTGATGCTTCTTAGGTGTCTTCTTATCGAAGCTACAGTGAACAAAATAGTTTTTTTTTTATTCACTCACTGTCCAAATTTGGAATTCTTTAGCAAGAGGCATCTCAATCTGTTGAAAAATTTGCAGCTGATCGAATTGTAGGTGATGTGACTTATCTTGAATTAAGAAAATACAGGTGGTTCAAGCTTAGTATTTTCAGGAATGATGGAATACTTGAAAAGCTCCAAGCTTTTTCTCTTGCAACATTGTATTTCCCTCTATCCCTGGTGCTGCAGTTGACTTTAGATTGTGCTGAATATTGGTTTCACGACCTGGATGTTTAATTGCCATTCTATATTGATGTAGCTAACGTGTTTGTTTGTATTATTTCTGAAATGATTTCTTTTGTCATTAGAAGAGTCTGGTGCAGCGAGTCCTGTGTATTAGTAAAACTCTCTTTTGGAACTCAGGTTTCGGCTGAGATCCACAAAAAACGTCACTTTTAATGTAAAATATCTACGGAGGGCAGCTTAGGGAGGACATCTCTATTCAGATTTAGGGTTTTAAGTCTTATGAAGTTTAGGGAGGACACCTCTATTCACTGCTTTCTTTACTTGAGGGATAAAAGGTTTCTGCTTGGTGAAGGAATCCTGGAAACTTGACCCTTTAAACGGTACATCTGGATCTTATGCAAAATTTGCTAGCACTTGTCCGGCTCATGTATGTTGCCAAGACAATCCTCTTCTCCTGCTATGGACTTATTTAAATCAGAGAGCATCTGCACCAAATGCAACACTAACTTATTCTGTAAAAGTTTTTAATGACGGTTAGGCTATGTTTGGAAAGCTGAGGAGAGGAAAATGAGAGGGTTGTGGAAGTTTTTTATGTTCTCCCTCTCAAAAGTTTCAAATTTTACCATTTTCTTTCTTCCACGCCCAGCTCTTGTATTCCTCCTATCCTTGGCTTTTTAAACGTAGCCTTAAGCTTGATTTACACAAGTCAATTCTGTTAGACTTCATCACTTAATCATAATATTTGGAGGCCGCCATATTGCAACCTCCATGGACAAAATGCATGAGCTATGTATAAAATGAGATATCACATTTTGAACGGACCTAAGCAAATGGTTAGAAGCTTACCATGATTTTATTAGTCACAGCAAACCAAGTCCACCTTTCACGTACCATTTAATATTCTAGACAGTGTACAGTGTTTCCAGCCTTGTAAGATTCTAGTATGGTTGATGAAGTGTTGCTCTCTAGGATAATATTGGTATATCCTGATTTTTATTCAATTCTATTAGATTTGAGTGGACTTGAGTAGCTTGTCAGCTAACAAGAGTAATCGTATCTTTGTGTTACGAGTTTATGATAATGGTTCACTACTGGGGCAGCAAATTTGGAGATATTTATTTCTGTTTATCCTCTCCAGTCCTCCTAAATTGACTAGGTTTGTGGACTTTCGGTTTTTAATAATATTGCTCTTTTTTCTGTTAATGTTCTTAAGCTTGAGAACCCAATTGACCTCCTGTTTCTCTTGTAGATTAGAACTAAGCTGGTGGCACCAGGTGGAGAAGCATTGGGCGGTGTGATTGGTGCTTTCCGATACATGATTCAAACCGAAGGATTCTTTTCCCTTTACAGGGGCTTGGCACCTTCCATACTTAGCATGGCTCCTTCAAGTGCAGTTTTCTACGGGGTGTATGATATCTTGAAATCGGCTTATCTGCATTCACCGGGGGAAGAAAACGAATCCAGAATCTGAATGAACATGGGGAGGAACTGAATGCTTTGGAGCAGCTGGAGCTGGGGCCCATAAGGACACTGTTTTATGGTGCTATATCGGGTGCCTGTGCCGAAGTGGCCACATACCCATTTGAAGTGGTTAGGAGACGGCTCCAGTTGCAAGTGCAAGCAACAAGATTGAGTGCCATTGCAACTTGTGCCAAGATTATCGAGCACGGAGGAGTTCCAGCTCTTTATGCTGGACTTATTCCCAGCTTGTTACAGGTAGATATATCTGGCTCACTGGACTTGTACCCTGCTTTTATAACTAGTTCCACCGAGCCATTTTACTTTGCTGGTGCTTCTAATAGTTGACTCTTCGTCGTTACATTTGGCTTCACATGATTGATCGGTGTCAGTTTGTGTATTGTTGTCATGAAATTGCCTTTTATTTTTGAGATTGGAGATTTTGATTGATTTGATGGTGTGACGTGTTGAAAATTTCAAAGCTATTGAGTCAGCAGATGTCATGGTTCATGTCAAATTGTTGAACTGGCCTCAAATTTTATACATTGCTGATTACTATTTGCTATTGTCTGCACCAAGAGTAGCATAAGCATGTAGAATGTCAAACGATTTAATCAATGTATGACGACAGAAGGAAGTAAGGAGATGTATGGTCGTTTACTCTTACCTTAGCAAGATGATCATTGTGTATTGGGAAAGAAATCATATGATTAAGTAGGAGGTAAATGAGTTCGATTATACATGGCAGCTGTTTTCATATCAAATATGTCCTCATCAAAATGAGCAAAAGAAAGAGATGTTGTAGCTTTGTCCTCGGAGCTTATTGATGCTCATCTTGATTCTACTAACCTACTAATTGGTCCTTGCATGTACTGTTTTCTCGTAAAAGGTCTGATGTCTTTCTTCCTCGCCTTTTCTTCTCCAGGTACTTCCCTCTGCGGCCATTAGTTACTTTGTATACGAATTCATGAAGATTGTTCTGGAAGTGGAATGAACAGAACTCTGCACCTTGGGCTGTCCAATGAACCCGGCATATGCGCTGTACAATGAATCGCCAGCGTTAGACTCACCTTCTGATGGTGGATGTTTGTCAGTTGAATTGGCAGATTGTCTCCTCAAAACACCTATCTACTGTGAAAAGAGAGGGGACAAAAAAAAACACCCACCTCAATTCATCAGCTGCCACGAAGTTCTTCTTATATCTACATATAAGAGTTGATTTAGTCTATGAGTTTTGATGTACCAGTAGAATAAAACATTGGATGGCTACAATTGCTAACAGGAAAAAAAAAAAAAGTGAAAAAATGCTACAGGTTTCCTACCAGAGAGAGCTGTACTGGGGAACAATTGGGAGGCCATTATATCTTCATAGTTTCCTTGGAATGATTCTTAGGCAGTGTTGTTGCTTTCCTGGGTTATTCACCAGTTTGCACTGGAGCATGAAAAACGCCTTGTAGCTGAGGTTTTTCTTTTTCCAGATTTGCTCTGATATTCAAATTTGTCACGATCAGTTCATCAGTATGAGATTTGACGAAATCGGTTGGAGCATGCGTATTCGATTGCAGGTGTTTTTGAGTGTGTGTACTGATGATGAGACAAACTTGAAGGTAGATCGACGCTGCAGATGTTACTGAACAGTTTCGAAAGTTCAGTAGAAGCTAAAAATTTTAGTACGAGCTATGAGGCTTTGTAAGTAATTAGGCCCGCGTTAATTACTTACACGATCATCTTCGGAACTGCAAGATCAAGCTTGTTTCTGTCAGTTTATTGTGCATCTGCCTGGTTGGTGATCATATCTTTTGTCGTTTCCTTCTTTTCTCAGTTGATGCTAGAGGGTGTTATTAATTTAGGAGCAATTTTTCTGCCATCTTGTTAGTTGACTTGTGGAGTACTCATGGGGCATTACTATTTCTATTATTGACTCACCCTTTGGCTTGTTTGCCTACTTGAATTTGATCTTTTGGTTTTTTTAAAAAACATTGACTACGTTTCTTTGATGATAATCATAGCTAGCTACTGATATTAGAAATATGGTGCATCAGCTATCCGGTTGTAGTTGCTTTAAAGGAAAAGATTTCCACAATTTGGCCTCTGTCAACGATATTGGGGAAAGATTTTTGATAAAAAAAATTAAATTTAAATTTATAGCAATTGTGTCAATTTAATTTAATTTATTTAATTTTTTGCCAATTCAGTTTTAAGCTTTTTGCATTTATTTCAATTTAGTCCTTAAGGCCAATAGACGGTGATGTTCACTGCTGGCATGTGGATTTTTTTAAATAATATTTCAATAATTTTTTTAAACTTTCTTATGATTTTTTTCTTTTCTTTTCTTTTCTTTTCTTTATAATTATTTTAAAAAAATCCATGTCAGCTTCACCCGATCAAATGGATTGAATCGGCATAATGCAAAGGAATTAGGACTGAATTGGCAAACAAAATACTTAGAACTAAGTTGGCATAGTTATGATATGTTTAGGACTTTTTGGGTAATTCTTCCAACTCTCTACTCGCTACTTTATAGAACTTGTGGATTAGAAATAATTGGTATCATAAGGGTTGAGCTTCAAGATTGAGTCTGAAAATTAAATTGCAATCCTCTGCCTAACATTCCCTCACAAGAGCAAGTCCACATTGAAAACTATTAGTTTCTATGGCTCTTCGGGAGCTTCCATGTCGTATTGTGTCGTGTCTAATGCTCTTCGATACTCTCCAGCATGCAACCGACACGTGGTCAGCATTCTACACATGCCAATGACACGCGAATTCAGCATTCTGTCACGATATTTCAACATTCAAGGGATTAATTCAGCCACTATATTATCATCCACACTTGAGTTTTGCAAATAAATGAAGTACCAAATATTATATGTTGATTGATTTTGCTTATTAATGATTTACTATAGCATGGCAAGGTGTGAAGCTTGTGCAACGAGATTAGTGCACTTCACTGCTCAGACTTACGTCCCCGTCTCGTTGACGTTCTAACGTTGTTGGAAGGAGAAACATAGGTAATTGCGAGCTAATTTTTCATTAATGTCGTTGTTTATCCATAATTTCGTCAATTCTCTTTGTCGATGGGTGCAGATTCAGTTGATCATGCCCGCACGTGTAAATCTTTTCACATCGGATTTAAGTATAACAGATCCCGACCCTCGAGCGATTGTGAATTTTTTTTTCGCCCTTTTTCTTTTGGGTCTAGCGGCAAAAAGTTTAGAAGGAGCCGTGCTATCTCTTAGCTCCCATGGCTGACTTTTGTTTCAGAAATCAACTTCTACCCAAAATTAATTTTCTGTTTCTTTTTAGAAGCAGAAGTTAATTTTTCTATTTCTATTTCAGAAATTAATATCTGATTAGAAAAGTTCGTTTTGTAACTATTGAAAATTTATACTGCTAAAACATTATTAACAAAAAAAATTTTTATGAAAAATTTATTGTCGGTGCCCAAAAAATTACTGCTTCATTTTTAAACTTTTTAAATTTCTCTTAAAAAATAGTTTTTATTATTCAAAAATATTTTTTTTATTTTTTTATCTTTTACTCCGCGCGGTCGGAGATGGCAACTTGGCGGGTGTGGTCAGCGAAGGTCGATGGTAGACTGTGGCAGTGGGTGTCCCAATGGTTGATGATTGGTGGCGGTGGGCAATAATTGGCGGCGAGAGACGGCACTTGCGGTCGATAGAGGTTGGTAGTGGGTAGTTGTCGATGGTTGGTGGTGGTGACGGTCGATGGAGGTTGGCGGTGGGTGATGGTTGGCGATGAGGGGTGGTTGGCGGAGGTCTACGGTGGGTAGCAACGAACGATGCTCAGCAGTTAGCGATGGTTGTCGACCAGTGGAGGTCGATGATTAGCAACGACAA
>JAGVVM010007340.1:0-11417 GCA_019149425.1 Psidium friedrichsthalianum
GAAGTAATATGAAGTTAGCCCTATCCGACCCATTATCTTTTTTGTTGCTGGCTTTTCGGAAGCTACCCCGAAGTATGGGATTGTATAGCTGTAGCTTTGTAGGGTTAATTATATCTATTAATGAAAGGTAGTCTTTTGCTGAGCTGGCTATTGTTGTTTTGGGGGAAAAAAAATCTGTAATCCTAATTATCTATCCCTGCCAATTTTGGCGATTGTTTGGGGAGTTTGCGCGGTTTCGTATGCGTATAATTATAATATAAAAATAAATGGGGTCGATAACCGTGCCTGGAACGTCACCCTTTTTATGGATCGATGGATGTCACAGACCACGAGTGCTCAAACGCATCTCATACTCTCAGATCACCATGGAAAACCCTCACGAGATGCGTTGTTTTTCGATGGTCAGATGTCTTTTATTACATTGTCGCACCCCATCTACACAAGAACCGAGATAGATACCTCAATTCCTCGCACTGTATCATGCGCAGAAAGAACCACAAAGATAAATCGGCATTTCATCTTTTCCTTGGCTGGACGCTCTCATGCAATCTCAGAGTGATATGTTTCAAGGCTTCTCCTGTGAGGGATGTTAAGGAAGAAAGGCTGCACGCTCTTCCCGCGCCACCACCTGTGACTTTAAACTTTAAAAGCGGCAATTCCTTGCCGACTGTACTTCGTTTCTTTGTCTTATATGGAGAAAAACCCCAAATTTAATTGGGTCCCACATACTCAGACCAACTTTTATGGCAGTTAAAACGTACGCCCTGCTTGAATGCACGCCTTATTTTAACGTGCCGGGGTCCACATGCTCTGCTTTCTCATTGAGGATGAAATTTTTTTTCTTCCCTGTCTACCAGAGAATATCCTCGTGCTTTACATCGCAAAGTTCAGATGGGGCCTTTTAAGGTCATGCTAAGGACCAAACCAACTTTTATGGTAGCCAGCGGATTTTGTGTTTCATGTCATGGTCAATGAAGGCCGGGTGGGGTCCAAATTATTATAGCTCACCATAAAACCTTTTTTCCACCAATCCTCTAATCACGGTAATCATTAATGAGAAAAGCAAGCAGGTTATAATTTGCATGAGCATTGTGTAGTTGGAGAGTTTATAATTTTTTCCACATATAGCTTAAAAATCAAAATTATAACTAGTAGTGTCCACTACACAATGCTCATAGGGTTAAGATTATAATGGAAGCTCCTTCCATCTTTACCTTGAACCACCCTCTCTAGTGGTAGTATTAACATGTTTAAGGGGATAAGCTAGTTAGATTTTTTTTTTTTTTTGCCTGAAAAAAGAAGAACAAAGAGCGAAGAATAGTCTCAAAGTATGTATGGAATCAGTCGGTATCTGATTTACGGGCATCGCATGTTGCGTAAGTCCATCATTTTTCTAAGTGAACAGCCTTTGGAGAAGTATTGTGATGGGTAATACAACCTAACGAAGGATTTGCTCGTTAAAGCTGCAAAACCATCCCCAGGGTCTTCAAGCGACGAAGGATTTGCTCGTGTTAGCCTCTCAAAAGGATTGCCGACGAATTGTGAAGGCCGTCGTGGGGTTTTATTGAGGACGTGGTGAAGGAGGCCGGCCCTAAAAGATAATTTAAGCGACGGTGAGTTGCCGTCACCGAACTACTTGAGATTGTTACCCAAGTTTGTTGGTCGGAGAGAGAGAAAAAAAAAAAAACCCTAAGCTTGACTAATGCATGACAGTTTCAACGGTGATGAATGTCAAGAAGTTCTTTCCTGCTTAATTTCATAAATCCGTTGGTAAAGGAAATTGAAAAGTACTTTATTATCAGAAATCTGTTTTTGGTAAGGAAAATTGCATGGCAAATTTTATATGACTAGTTTCTTCTGATGTCCAGAATCCTTGAGAATTTTCCGATTTGACCAAATTAAGCGACTCCTTCCTCCTCAAAATATCCAAGAGCTTTTGCCACATTTTAATCTCAATCAAATTAGCTGCAAAAGGTTTCTGCGTGTAGGTAATCATTGAGTCATTGGAGATCATGGCTATTTTAATTGAAATTAAAAAGTTTTTAAGTGCTTTTTCCTAGCTTGTTTTATTTTAATTCCACTGTACTAATCAATGAGTATTAAGCTTGTCATTTCCATTTTTTTTTCCCCAGATCAAGCTTAAGCTGCTCACGTCAAGAAGAAAGAAGTTCTTACAGTAACAGACATAAGCACATAGGGCTTTTGGTTAGAAGGTTTGTTCAGCCACTCTTCATCATTACTTCTTCCGACCCAAATCGGATTGCATGTAAAACCGCAAGGCGGCCTTCGGCTAACTTTACCAAAAAGCTTTTTGAGGCCCTAAGGGCCTTCGGCCGAATGTAAACGGGTTCCGCAAATTTTTTGGACAGCCTTTGGGTAGCTTTAATTCCATCTAGGCACCAGCAGGTCAGATATGCTTCGAGTTTTAAGCATTTTCACAATGCAAATGCATTTTTAGCTTCTAATTTTGCTCTCACTAAGCTTTTGAAATTCCGAAAATATCCTCATGCAAAGATTTCGGACGCTGGCGGATGCCGCGCCACCTACGCAAACCAATCTGTCGCTGGCCTCTAGTCCTTCACCAGTTGAGTTTTTTTTTTTTTTTTTTGGGTGTTCGCTCACCGCTAGTCCTTCACCAGTTTTGAGTTTTTATATACTGAAAAAAAAAACCTGAAGTGCCTTTTTTTTTTTTTTGGCCGAACAACTAAAGTGCTTGACATGGTGATTTTTCCAAGCGCCATTCAAATCAAAATTGCTTGTCAATGCACTTTTAATAACAATTTAACATATACCATCAGCATTCCAAAACGCCTTAACCTAAAGGCCATTGCATTTTTCCAAAGATTTTCCCCAAAAACTGAACCAAACGCACGTGAAGATATATGTCCACAAAGCCTAGCTAAACCAGATTTACTAGTATAAAGTACATAACCAATACGTCCAAACCATCAGACAGATGTATCATAACAGAGAGAGAATCAGACATAAGCAAACATCAGCTCAAGCCTCAAGGCTTTAAGCAGCTTCAGGACCCTGTTATGGTGCTGAGATTTTTCAATATGATTTTATGAAAGGATCTAGTGGATCAATGGAAGGCTTACCTTCCGAATCCTAGGGAGTTGGCTATTTCATACTTGAATTCGAGATCAATGAGTTCTTTTCCATCCTTCGCCACTAAATGGTTAGTGGATTATTTGCAAAGAGAAATGTTGGGCCTTCTCTTCATTTTCTTCGATTTTTTTACGCTATTATCACAACACAACTTCAAAAAATAAAAAGGAATGAACAGACGATTACACTTCTGTTCTAAGGTTAATCCACAATTGCCGGGGCCTTGAGCTAATCTTCTCCCTTTCCTTGGCATATCAAGCTCAAGCCTAGCAGAGAACAACGCACGAGGTGGTATGAACCCATTCAAAAATGAATTCAAAATCACAATGGATAATCCAAAGCACTTGTTAGTAGTCTCTGCTTCATTATCTTCCTTCGTCTCCGACGAAATCGTCCATGGTTTCCTCTCGGAATCAACTTCAACAAGGGTCAGAGGGAATCCGAGTGTTCCGCTGGATATCATATCAGTAGAAAGAACTGCCCCCTCGCAATAATTCCACTGATAAATCAACTATATTCAAGACTTTGGGACAGTCACGTTTAATATTTTCACATCTTGGTACGGTTTGTCAGCCCTGTCCACCTTCACTTCTCTATCCCCTGCAACAACAGATTAGGGTTTCAAGTTGTTCTCAATCTGTCAGAACTTATACAAAGAATCTATTCAAACGGATAAAGAAATCAACAAATCACACAGCTAGGGTCACATCCTCATTATCGAGAAGTTCCTGAGCGTAGTAGGACTACCAGTTCCTCCAGAAAACTAATAGCCCCAAGCTCAAGCAATGATTGCATTATCACATCCCATGATGGAAACTACTGCATAGCACCAAACTCAGTGATGCGATAATAGACACATTGCAACGTCGGCAACTATTCATGCATGCCTTGGCAACAGGAAACTTAGATCTTATTACCTGTACAACATCCATTCCCTTGACAACTCTACCAAAAAACAGTGTGCTTGTTATCTAACCATGGTGTAGCCACTGTGGTGATAAAAAACTGAGAACCATTGGTGTTGGGGCCTGCATTTGCCATTGACACTGTGAAAGGCCTGTCATGCCTCAAACTGCAGCACAGAATGTGCAATTCAAGGTCAGATTTCTTCTGGCAAAAGCATCTTACACAAAAAAGGCAATCAGAACAGTACCGAAGAGGGAAAAAGAAATGCAAGCCCGTAATAAGAAACAATTAAGAGAGACTGATAGGTACCACACAAAAAAGAAATGCTACTAATGTGTGACAGGAGTTGATAGCCAATTAGAGTACCTCACAAGCTAATTTTGTAAAACGAGAGACATAGGAGTAATGGCAGCAAACTAGAGTACCTTTACATATTGAATCAGAAAATTGCAACTTCAGAGATTCATAGACACATGCCAGAGACGAAGTAAGGTAGAACTTAGGCGAGCAGTCAAGGAGAGACACATTTCAGAGGGAAGATGGCAGTCCTATCTCAATCTTTGAGTAGATTTTCTTGGCCTTCTTATTCTATGAATGAAGTCAAAAGAGCATCCAATTCCTTAGCTGTCAACAACGTTTTTAAGATGAACTGACCAAGCACTCCATACCTAACCGAGACACTTACTTCCCCAACCTGCTTTATATTTGCATTTGCAAATCTCAAACCAAGAAAAGAAAATTTTAGGGAGGCACAAAAGCAAGCGTACATCCTTGTTTTGCTTCAAACATACATCTCATATCATATTCTGACAAGTAAAATCACCTTTTGTGGAATTCATCCTCAAACTCCCTTCCCCAAATTGATTGTCCTCCAGTGCCATCTCCCAAGGGGTCACCTGTCTGTATCATGAAGCCTTTAATGACCCGATGAAAGATGAGATTATCATAGTAGCCATTTCTGCAGTGAGTGGTAAAGTTCTCCACAGTTTTTGGACACTCCTCTGGGTTATAGCCGCATATGAATGTCCCCATTGTTCGTATGAAGAATCTAGCAAACAAGCACACAAGCAAATGTCATAAACTAACCATGCAAAGCACTTACAGAATGGATACATGTGTGAAGTCCTTGAAGAGCCTCATGAACAAATAGCAAAAAGTATGTTGCATCATGATCCACGAAAATGACGAATATCAAAGAACATAAAACAGGAAGTTAAGCGGAAGGAAAAGACTTGTATCTTGTTCTCTGGGAGAGGAAATGAAGTACAATGGAAACTGAAGAATTAAAATAAACTTCTTATGGTGTCATTTATGTGTTTGCAACACAGTTTTGTAAACAATACATAATTTATACATGGTGTGAAGAATTATTTCAAATTAAAGAGTAGATTTCGCAAACTCACAGCTTTCTCAATTCAAAAGAGCCACGAATGAAATTTCAAGATCATTTCACTACTTAACACCTCCAGTTTAATGTGCTCCAGACTAACATTGCTGCAGATTTACACCTGCGGAAGGGACAAGAGTTTCTCATCTCTGTTTAATTCACATTGGAGTCAATCCATGAAATCAACTGTTCTTTGTACTTCTCCCCTTTCCCCTAATTTCTAGTAAGAAAAAAAGGTCCACCACCGCACCCTTACCAATCCCCCCCCCCCCCCCCCCCCCCAAAGCAAACCCCCACAAATATATATATATATATATATATATATTCTTTCCTTTTTTTTTATTTCCATTTCTTTCCCCTTCTTGGCATTCTCCCATTTCCAACATCATACTCCTTTCCACCTAGCAGCATGAAAAGAATTCTCTAAAACATCCTGCAGTTCATAGTCGTTCCATTTCCAAAAGCAGCACCCTCGGTTGAGTAGCAAATCCTATATGAACTACAATTTGGAAATACAAAAGCTGTATCACTCCTTGCTTCTCCACATGCTTCTCTTCAGAATCAACAACTAAACAGTAGGACGACAACTGGAGGAAAAAGGTGAGAAAATCTGCTATTTAGAATGACCCACAATAATGTCCTCCATCCAGCTGAGCGTTACAAGAATAATCAACTCTACAATGTCAAGCACAATAAAAGGAGGAAGAAACTCACCACATTGTCAGGAAGTGAAGTAGTAACTGATTTTCCTATATCAGATACAGCCAGAAGCTCATCAGGAGGAGGCTTCTCATTGAACACATCCCTCCCCTTTGTTGCGTCTTCAGGTTCCTCAGGTTCTCTCCGACTGTAATCAAATGCAAAGGGAACTCAAAATTGATCCAAACAAAAACTTGTGTAGAAGAAAACTTCTCACAAACGGAGTAAAATGTCGTGTCATAGAACTATAGCAGTATATCTGACAATGCTAGAATGAGTAATCAGAAAAATACACCGGCTAGACAATGGCACAGAACTTGATCATCTAAGATTTGCTGGGACATTAGATAATAAAGACATGCAAAACGTTGGGAATCAAGCACCAAATGCTTTTACCCAAAAAAAGTTGAATTCCTGCAATGATATAGAATGATTCCGCACCTGAATAAATAGATTCTATGTTTCTTAAAAGCGCAGCACAAAAGTGTAGGATCCATTAGTGGTTCCTTGTTCTCATTCGCATTTGCAGCAGCAGCAGGGATTTTTCTAACTTTTTTGCTGCTTCTGTCCCCTTGATACAGGGCAATTCTCAAGAATCTGTCATTGTTCTCAAATTTTCCAAGTATTCTGGCAACTTTATTGGTATGTAAATTAACCACCTACAATTAAGAACAAAGAACGGAAAAATAAATTGAGTAAACCACAGCCATAGATAGTTGCTTTCCAATAAAGAAAATGAAGAAAACAAATTAGTAGCTTCTCACTTTTATCCCAAGGAGTGTTGCATACAGAAGAAAGTTGGAACTTTCATCAAAGACTGCATTTGGTTGTGGTACATTTCTGTTTTCTCAATTTCTTTCTCAACAGCCATCCTTCTCCCAAAATCAATAGCTTCCAGCTGATATAGAGGGACATTGCTTCTCTGTAGATCTTGGGCAACCTGATTGACAAATGAGAACACTATCACATCTGCAATGAAAAGTAGACTACATTGCAATTACATTCGGAAGGGTAAAATTACCTCAAGAGACTCATCATAAACTCGTCTCAGCTTACCAGACTTGAACCAAAAAACTCTGATCCTACGATCAGGTGATGTAACAGAAAATTGCTTCCCATCTGGACTCACCTGGACAGGCATTACCAGGAAACAAAGTTGGATTGTAAATATATAAGCCTACACATTTAAAGGACACGAAATGCTTCACAAAGAACACGTCTGATACCTCAATAGCCGAAACGCTCGTTTTACATTTCGCAATTTCAAATAGATTAGTATCGCTCTTTAATGTAAAATTCACCCTGCAAGTAACATGGAAAGGTGCAGAAGAAGTTATGCAGCTTATTCATGCAAAAGATGAGCCTAACCCATATAAGGTAAAATAATCTCTCACACCCTAAAATGAAAAGGAAAAAGACAAGATCGTGGGATACTTAAATCGCATTCAACTTATGAAATCATTTTATTGTCATGTTCATGCAAGAACTTGAATGCCATACTGCAACAACCTAGTTGTCATGTTCACGCAGGAACTTGAATGCAAATTAGCACTTCCCAACCTAGACAATCTTCTTCTTTTGCAACCAAAAGCCCAACAAAGGTTTGCCAATAAAATTAGAGCACTCATAGATCAGCCATACCAATTCTGGAGCTACTATTCACTCGTAAGCACCATCTTGGGGGCAGCTGTACCCCTCTTGATCCTATATGTGTATGGACACAAAACACTTGTTTTCTTTGTGAACATATGCAATGGTGGGCACTTTAAGCAGAGTTTCTTATGAGATTCAATATATGGTTGATCTACAAGCACTAGGGATCACTCCATGAAAGTGATTACTATATCAAGAGCCATGACATGCACAGAAGTTAATGAAAATGACACAGATATGCTTTTAGAAGAAAATTTGAAAAGTCATTAACCCAGGTTTAACTGCTACTCATTTACTTAAAAAAATGCAGAGAATAGATGTAGTTTCAAGGGTATAGAAACACAAGATGATTCACATACTCAGCCTCTGGAAAAGTCAGTGTATCGGGTTTTGAGTACTCAATGATGCCTCTTGAATCAACAGATATCACTGTGTCAAATGCATGGTTGTACCTCATAATTTTTACTGCACCCATGTGTATCTGCAGGCCAAACAAACATAGCAACAAAAGCATAAGCTAACTAGGAACACGTGCATAAAAAAAAAAACTAGAAACGCGAGTAATGAAGTCCACATATAAGGATGTGAAGTGGTATCTAGATGAATCTTCATGGCGAAATTACCTCTCTAGAACACAAGGTTCATTTGTACCAGCACGAGCATCATATATCCGTACAAAAGAAGAATCACGATCACTTATGGCAATCTTAGCTTTAACCTCCCCTTGTTTGTATACCCATTCCACAGCTCCAGGAACATATGGTAGACGAATCATGACCATCATGTCATAGTTGACTACATCGTAAATCTTCACCGAACGATCATTTGAGATAGTACAGCAAAGCATCCCATCAATACTAACCTGCGTAGCTGAATTTAGTAATCATGATAAATGTGCCAAACATAAATAAACTAGAAAGTAAACAGAGACGTCATAGAGCAGAAGTGAACACGAATGCATGAATAGGAACCAAACAAAAGAAGTGAACAACTAAAAATCCAAGTTATGATTTAATCTCCTTCAACTAATCTCAGATAATGACTTTTCTTCAATAAATGCTATCCTTGAGTAAATTACGTAAAACAATAGGAGAGATAAAACTAATTCGGGTGTCTGCATTTGTAGAGATGACTATTAACTAAATTCTTTCAATAATAGCTGAACAGAAAAGTCAGTGACAACCATGAGACAAAAGTTTGAGTCCGCAAACACCAGGTTATATGAGGAGGAGGAGAAAGAGGAAAACTCACAGCTAATCCTTCGATAGGTCCAAGATGTGATCTAAAGTGCTTTGCAAACTCAATTCCAGTGGCTTTTTTCTTCCAGAATTTTAGATGCCCTGAGGGAGAAAACACGAAAAACACAAGTGGGTATGATTAAACAGAGGGGCAAAAATTACCTCAAATAAATAAATAGATTGATTATATATGGATAAATCTTATCTTCCATTTAGGACATATGATAACACACAGAATTTACACATCATTTCCAATATGGGGTTCAAACATGTAGCAACAAGAAATTTAAATGCCAGAAAGTCCATAACACTTTTACCATCAGCACTCCCGGTTATAAAGAAAATCTGCAGCTGACACAGCAACATGAGTAACCACATCTCGGTGCATATAGCTTTTTTCGTACCTGAAATATGATGATATGCAATAAGGATATATTCACTTGCAACGTACGGACATCAAGAATTTCGGAAGAATAGCAAATGTCTGCATACGTTTCTACATGATATCATTTTCTAGTTTCGAATACTGCCAATAAAAATTGGTGATGAGACACACAAGTAAACAGATTGCAAGAAAATTAGAAATAAAATGAAAATGAACTAACCAAAAAAAAGATCACTTGAAACATTAAATGGGAAGCTATACCGCACTCCTGCCAGTAAAACTATAGGACCATAGTACGTGGTTGTTTAAAAGTATCGCTAACTTTGGCATCCCTTCAATGGGTATAGAGTACATTCCTATCGCTTGAGATCCTTTGATCATTGCTCTCAAGTTCTTTGTGAATACACCATAGAAGGAAACATGAGCATACATTCAGCAGAAGAGAATACAAACAGAAGATTCTTGAAGACTCAAAAGCTACTGAACAATCCCCTCATCAAAGGCAAAGCCGTGCAGGAACAATCTTCAGCTTGGAACAGACTGCCATGGTTTACCTCCATCGTTACATAAAACATTTAAACAAGTGGTTACTACAAAAACAAGCATCCAGTACAATGGGACAAAAGATTAATACCCACTGCCCAGGCCAATGAAGAAGGTTATATTACAGATGAAGAAAGCATCGAAAGTCCATCAAAATCATATCTTCGACGCATTGGCAACGGAAATAAGCAAAGTAAACATCACAAACGCCATAATCTAACGCGGCAATCGCCAAATCCACCAAAAGAAAAAAACCAACTGAGACGCATTCAAAGGCGCGCGCGGGGGACTCCGTTCAACTAAGACGCCCCGAAAGGCCCTGTGAGATAGAAAAACCCTAAACCCTAGGCATGACACCACCAGGCGAGTAGACTTACATGTTGGCAGAGGGGAGGGCCTCGAGGTAAGCCTGCTCGAACTGGAGAGGGCGTTTCCGCCGGGCTGGAGGGGCGGACCGGGTCCAATAATCTGGTCCTCTTCGGCGTCCGCGGCTACGGAAGCACCGTTGGTTGGTGGAGCTTCTTCCATGGCTGATTCTCGGCCTCTGCTTCGAGTGAAGATCGGAATGCGTCGGGACCTTGAACTCGCGAGGATGAGGACGATGAGCTGAGAAGCTACCGGAGCTCCCAGTTGGGCGTCGGAGAGATGAAAGTTCGAGGCAGTGTGCTGATCCGGCGTTCACCGGTGGCGTTTTTGTGTTCGAGGAAAAGCGACGACAGGTCGGTTCGTTGGGAGAAGAAGACCTATTTTGGGCCTTCGAGCTCGATCTAATTGAAATCCTTTTCTTCTTCTTGCCAAATGGGCGGGCCGGATCGGATTTGGGTCGGAAAGTGTTTATCTGGGCCAGCTCGTCAACTACATCCTCAAGCGATCCGTGTGCATCGAATCCAATTATGTCTTTTGAGTAAGATTTGCTTATTCTTTCGTGAAATTGTAGAACTATTTAGCGAGAGATTATGATGACTACACGTTTTTGAGCTTATTGTACGTAGTGAGCGGGGGCTCTCTAAGTGACTTTAGTGCAGGATACGATCTCTATACGTAGTTTAACATATCGTTGATCTTGTGTTACTCTCTCTGTGGAGTGAGGATGAATCCACCCCCACATCAAACGGGGAAAGCATCCTCGAGCAACGTGGATCAAGCAAGCGTTGATGATATCGGTTGTAAGTAAATATTCACCTCCGCATGATCGCTGCTTAAATAATTCTTTCGGCAATGTCCTTCTTATAGAATGAGTGGTTAGGGTAGTCCCATTAGGGAAAAAATAAAACTATCGAAACTCTAAGGTTTCGTTTTGTCTGCGAAAAATGAATAATTTGTAAAATGATTTCTTATCATATCCTATCTAGTCATGTCCTGATTATATATCCGAACCACTAAACGCACGATGCTCTTGTCTGGACGACGATCCGAACATGGCAAGATGGATGACTTTTGGGGTTTTCACGGGGTCCCACGAGAAACATGGATGAAATAGAGAAATGAGTGGCAA
>JAGVVM010007341.1:0-23875 GCA_019149425.1 Psidium friedrichsthalianum
CCTATTCACATATATTATCTCTATAGCGCGCGTATGCATGAACACCCACCGGATGTAGGGGATGAAGAAAATTGACAAGATTTTGTTATTTTTTAACTAAATGTTACAAACAAGACACCAAACTGACGGAACCAGGATTCCGAACCAAAACTTGCCAACAGCACTACGAGATTCTGAAAAAATGTGGAAAAACTGGAGCAGACAAATAGATGGCATATACTTCCCTTTTCAATTTGGCGGAGAAACAAGTACAGTTGCTTCAAAAATAGGTGACTGCCAAAGTGCGGCTCCGTGATGTTTGATTGCCGTAGTCGGCAGAAGAATGGAATGAAGTCCCTGAGCAGCATATGTGTAAGGTTATACAACGTCAAACGTTCACTCTGCCTCATTTATGCTTGAACCTTGCCCGAGCTTTCTACAACTTATTTCTCTGCTTCTTCAATTAGGGTTACATAGTCAGGACTAGGCTGCTTCATGTGGGATCTGTCCTGGTGAGCTGTGAAATCCGCTTGGACGAATAACTACCATTGTCCTTGTTCTTATGTATGCATTTGTTGTCTGAATTTCGAGCACAGAATTATAACACACCAAATGCCTTTGTCAATGTTTAAGGAAACTGGGCAGACTATGCGGCGATGCTTGCAGTTAAGAGGAATAAGTGGACCACCGGGGGTTGTCTTGGATTTTCCCCCCCCCTCCCCTTTTTTCCACCAGGATGGGACCAAGAATCTCAACCTTATCGGTCTGTATAAAATTTCTATACTACACCAAAACCTCCATGTCGAAAATAAAAAGACAAAAAATAGCGCATTTTTTGTGTGTAATAATTATCTTAAAGTTACCTCGTTCCATTCCTTTCCAATCATTTATTCATCTTCTCACATTAGAATTTTGATCTATCTTTAGTTCATTTAATTCGTTATTCAAACCTTTTGAAGTTAACTTAAAGCTCACGGCCATCTCGTTTAGTAAATTGTTGGTTTTGAGATAAAGGGCAAATGTGTCTGCGGGATATTAATAAGTTGCAAGCTAATGAACTTCACTCTCACGCCGATACTCAGTCTAAAGAAACATGGCGACTATACGAATTGACGTGGATGTTGTAATAGAGCTATTCCTCACTATCTTATTGTTCTCGGATAAGTGAATTTGTTTATATTATAAGATCTCCAATGTGCTTTGATTTTTTTCAAATAAGGGCCTGAACTTGACTATGAATTTCAAAGAAAGAGCTTTCTTAAAATGTGTTCCTCATGTGTCCACAAGACATAAAGCAGCCTTTGTATATGTTTTTGCAAAAGCATAAAAAATAAGATTTGATCGGTTATGACAAATAAGATTTTCTCGACTTTTAAGCGGATAAACATTTGTTAATAATAGAGGAAGTGTGATACCTCATTGGAAATCAAGCTCTTTTCAAATATAAGGACCATGGATTTCGTTAAAAAATTTAAAGCTAACGATGGCCCATATTTGAAACAATGTTAACTTCAAGTTCTTATTTGAGAAAATGAAAGGGTATAGTAGTGATGATTGATTAGTTAGGTCGTTTGTTTTTTTGAAATTTTTCCTAAAATAAATGACTTTAAAAGTCAAAACAAAAATTTAGTTAAAATGTAAGTATTGCGTAACGTTTATTGAAAGAGATACGAGCGGCATAAAGCTCAATGCATTTCTAAGAAAAATAAATCAAGAACATAAAAAACAAATTCATATTTTAACAAAAAAATTATATGGTTTAAATCAGAGTCAATTGTTGCTATCCTAAACTCCATGCCAACAACAATGAAGTTTAGAGGGAGAAAGACAAGAACGTATAGCTTTCCATCTCAATTAGATTCATGATATGAGAAAATTCAAATGACTTCGCCTTCACGAAATTAAGCTGATTTTTCCTTCTGTATTGATTATAAATCAATTCGTTTTCATCCTAACTATAAGTAAGACTCCTTTAGTATGTAAAGAATGGTACAACTTAATGAACAACTATATACTAGAAAATATTATTTGATAGTATAAATAAAGAAACATGAAGTTAGGGTCAGCCTTTTTGCCATCGAAAGGAGACAAAAGTCATAACTGTCCAAACTTTGATTATTGAACTCTGAATACTTCTCTCTTTCAACTACTTGAAGCATTTACAAAATGAGATTGGAATGAGTCTTAAGGCAAATTAGTCCAACGAATTGTAAAGTTTTTTTTTTGTTCCCGCTAACCATTGTGGTAGTCTGCCAAATGATGGTGGAATTGAAATAGTTTTGGAAATACCATTTTGTCAAAATTACCCATTGATGATTAATTTGTCATTACATGAAAAATATGAATTATTTGACCTAATCAAATATGACATTTGCTTTTCAGTTTTAATTTTGAAGGTAAATAGTATTTTTTTCATATTCTATTTTAATTATTTGATAAATTCATAGATAGATAACATGATATATATATACTATATATACTATATATACTATATATGCTATGTCTATTGTACTTTTGCATTTTTTTCCATTTACTTTTTCGCTATTTGTTAAAATTAACGGTGCGGTCTATTCAACAAAAACATGAATGATTTAGATATAAAAGTCTTTCTAAAAAAAATACTGCTTGCGTCATTCAATAAAAAAATAAAATTTCATTATCGATCAATTCATGTCTAAATAATCTGTCTACGAAATATTTTGTATTCATTAAATTTTTTTAAGCCAATGTATCCTTTGAGTAAAAATATTGTTCAAATCAATTATTTTTTCGGCGACAACAAACGAAGCTTAGGTCTCAGCCACTTTCTGGATAAAAAGAAAAAACAAGATAAGTCATCCATAATGGGACTAGAGTATCTCTTAAGTAATTTATAATCTCTTATGACCTCACAATTTGAAGCATCGCGTCTAATAAGTTTATTTCTGATGAAAAATAATCTTTTCTTAATTACGCTATTTCCACATATTTCGAAGGTAAGTTTTCCTGACCTATCCAAACTTTAAAAAAATAAAGAAAATAAATAGGAGGAAAAAAAAGAGAAGAGAAGAGAAAACCTCAGGAAAATAAAAAAAGGAGAGAAAAACCAGAGTGGAAGAAGCCTTTGGTTTGGTTGCCGATCGAATCAAGAACCTAAAACCCTAAACCCTGATCGCTGAACCCCGATTCACGGCATGAATAGTTTCCGGAGAAACCATCGACCCTAGAAAATGCCGGCGAAGACTACCACCCAGAATCACTGCTCCAAAGCGTACCTTATCGGCAGCCTTCACCGAAACCCCGGCCACCCTGCGCTAACTTCTGATACCCAGACAACGCCCCAAGAGCGCGGATCAGAAGCTCGAGCGGATCGCCGAGCAGCTCATATCAGACTAGCCTCACCAAACTCAAGAGAAGTATTATTTATTACTCACATCCTCTTCCGCACTTCAAAATGGGTATCAACAAAGTTACGGCCCCGCGGTGCTGGAGTCGGAGTCAGGAGGCCCCGGGGACGGGCTCGAAGCAGCGGATGCGGGTTCGGGTGGGCGGCGGCGGAGAAGGACGGTGTTCGACATTAAGTTGGAGAAGTTTGACGCCGCGGCCAAAGGATAAAGATAATCAAGGAGGTGAGGGGGTTCACGGATTTGGGGCTGGAAAGGGAAGGCCAGGACTTGGTGAGAAGGCGCCGGCGGTTTTGAAGAAAGGGGTTACGAAGGATGAGGCGGCTCCGATCTTGGAGAAGCTCAAGGAGTTGGGTGCTAATGTGGTATTGGAATGAATTTGGTTCCTTTTTTCACACATGTTCGCTTTTATTTTCCTGGTCGAGTTGATGGCTGTAATTTGGAATAACATTGAGTTGAGCAATGGCAATGAATCAAATTTTGCTATGTGCGAATTTTGTCCATCCTGGGAATTGTTTCGAGTGTTGCTCCTTGGGGGTTTTTTGTGCTGGGAAAACTTTTGAGAAGTGTGTGGTGAAGTAGAACATTGCTTCATCAAAGAGCAACTGACAGTTTACTTCGACTTCCTGGCGGAGTTATTGCTGGCAATGAACATTGCTTCATCAAGCATAGATTTTTCGAGTTTCTTGTTGGGATTATTCGAAATTGTATACTGGATTGATTTCTTGATTTGGAAATAGAGCTTTGGTTCAGACTTCTACTGAAGGATTATCGGGTGTCAAACTAATCAAACAAGCAAGCGATCCTTGTGATCGTAGGCTTTCCTGCTGATTTGTGTAATATTTTGTTGGAAAATTCGCATTCTAGACAGTGGTGCTTCTGGAACATAAAAGGTACTTCCTACTTTTATCCTTTCTCTTCACTTAAATATCTCGAGGCGTGTTGGATGATAATCTCCTACGATTGATGAATCCCCCCTTACTTTCTTGCTTCTTGTTCATTCCACGTATAACTGAAGACTTGACATTCTAAGGTGTGGTCCAGCAGTAACGAGCTATATCTTTGTATATCCGTTGCATTGAGTGCAATTCAGGAGATTGTAATCAGAAACTCAGTGTTTTTGCTTTTTAACCGTTTATGGTACTTCCACCTGCTTTTGCTTCGTCAATTATCATTTTTTTTATGCTATAATGAGCATTTGAAGTGTTCATTAATTTGGTCAGATGTAGGAGGTGCCAGTCGTATCTTCTCCACCTATCAATATGCGTAACTGCTGCTGATGAGAAGCTTTCTTATTCAATCTTAGCTATGCACCAGCTCATATCATGGTATGCGTCATGATAAACATTCATTGATTTCTCAGGATCGAGAAAATGGAGTACTGCCCGGAAGATTTGGATTCACTCTCAGGACAGGTATCAAGTTTGAATTCTGAGGTTGGTCCTGTGCCTTAGAGAATGACTGGATTAAACATGACTCTGTATCTAATTGCATTTGGCTTCTGCTCGTAGCAAGGGGTCTAAGGATTATGTAAGTTGGCTTTAAAACACCATTTAAGCGTCAATATAGAATTAGAAAGCCTTAGGAGCCAGATGTGGAGAAACTGGAGTCATACAATAAGATCATCATTGCTTGGTCGTTCCACAAGCTGCTGACCTAGGGATCGTCGCAGTTTCGACGGGATAATGAGTACTCTTCTCTTACACGAGATCTCTGCCATCTAGGTGGACAGTTTTGACGACGTCGATCAATACTTGCAACATTTTTAGTGCCCCCGGCCGTAGTTCCGGAGCTATAGCAAAAGAAATCAATGAGCCCTGAACTGGCGCAATTCTTTTCAGTCCGGGCTTGGACGGTTTGGTACGATATAAGAATCTTAGCCGGGAATTGGTTCGCAAACGGCATGGGATCTAAACCAGCTTAAAATCAAAGGTGTTGACTTTCTGTTTGGTAGTCAAATAAAACGATGGATCAAAGTCTCCACTACAAGGTACGATAGGACTATGCTTGGTTCATATTCAAGACAGCATAAGGATGGATATAGGAGTGATATGGATTGGATAAAAGTATGAATTATAGAGAGGGAGATAAATGCGGATAAGATTTATTATATCAATAGTGCAAAAGCTAAGATTAATTAGACCAAAAGAATTGATAAGATTGAAATTATAATTACAAATATTTAAAATAAAATTAAAGTTAAAAATAATTTATTTAGTCGTACTTTAATTTATATATTTGAATTTCTTTTTATTCTATAATATATGTATATCCTATATATCTATATATTTTGTATTAAGGAATTGTAAGAGGGAATAAAAACATAAATAGAAAAAAAAATTACAAAAGAGAGGGACAATAATAATAAAAAAAAGTAAATAAATGAAGTAGAGCGATCCAAGTATCAAATGAACACATTTAAATTTGAAAAAGATCTTTCTTATTCTCGAAATTGAGAGGCAATGAGATTTTTAGAAAAAAAACTTAGCATTTTCTCCTTCTCCTCTATAGCTTTGTTCACGTTAAAACTTTATGACTACATGGTAACCCTTTGGTTCATGTCTAAGTTGTACGAAAATGACAAAAGAGTTGAATCTTCTTCTCCTCCACAGCTCTTTAGTTTACGTTGAAGGTTCACGAAGGCAGCAAGAGAGTCAAAGCTCTTTCTTCTTAGCTCCCTTGCTCACGTCAAAACTTCACGAAAAGCAGCGAATGAGTCAAATCACTATACTTCCAAATGAGGAAGGTCGGGTTATGCTTTCTCTCACTCACAAGATTTGGCATTCACTAGCTAATCTCTACCGTTAATGGTGTTGTAACATGTTTACATTTCTTGTAGTAGTCAAAATAGCCAAAAGTGTTTAGGTCATATAACAATCAAGGATTGGTTGCATGAGGTTGTCTTTGTTTTTGCATTTGTGATTTCTCTAACAATGAATTGTAAGATTCTTACCGTCTCCGTTGTGTGCATTATCAAGTCCATTTACATTGATATGCAGTTTGTACCAAATAATGGAAATATTCGGCTTCAATTGCAATTCACCAAACAATAGATAGAATATAGAAAAGTATCTGGATTTCATATTTCACATTATTTAGTCATATTTTGACTACAAATTCAAACGACCAAACATAGCTTGAAAAGCATATCATCACTACTAGTGTAAGAGGATTTGAGAAATAAATACTAGGGTTACAAAATTCAAAAATTCCCGACCTAACTTGAGAGTAAATTTATCGAGAGAAAAAACATCTAATTTAGATCAAGCAGTTGCGTTGGGCCTAAAATTTCAAACTTTTTCTTGACCATCTTCACAACTCGAGTAGTTCCTTGAAGGTTCTCGTCAGCAAGTACTCTTAAGACACTAATTAATACTAAGTTCACTAAAAGTGAAAATAGCCTTTAAAATGGAGTAATCATACAAATTTTAAAAAATCATTCACTTCAATAGCAAAATTTTAAATTTTTGAAGTACATTTAGTAAGACTCGACAAGTGTCCAAGAGACGAGCTACTAGTACGCAACTCACTGGTAAGGCATTGGTTGGGATGAGAATGCTTCGTTTCAAGTGTGAGGTTTGACTCTGCCAAGGTACAGAGTAAAAGCCTGAGAGAGAAATGAGAATTAAAATAGTACAGAACAAAAAAAAAAAGTTTATCAAGAGGCACCCTTTAATATCTTCATCCTTTTAATAGGCATTGGCGAATATCAACCCCATTAGCAAAAGACCTTTTCATGAAAAATGTCTTCATGGTACTTCGTAAAAAGCAGTAATAACATTTTATTGTGTTTCTCAATATTCACTGTATCTCAACGTAGACAGAAAATACTACTCTCTATTTTGAAGCTTCTTGTTGAGCGTCTTTGAGACACTTCTTAGCAAGATCCACGTAGAGCCTGACAGGCAGAAAATGCGCGGCAAGAAACTGTTACATATTAGCCACAAAAGCCCTTGCCATTCTGTTCTCCGACAGTGATCTACAACATTTGTACAAAATCTATACTTTCATTCTCTCCATTGTTCAGAAACAAAGACAATGTTGTCTTAGCATATGATCGGCACCTCAATTCCCGACGTTCTCCTAATACGTTTGCCTCTATTTCATTGTGGTCTTTCGGATAGAAAGACCTAAAAGCTCTACACAGTTTTTTTTTTTTTTTCCTTCCTCCGGAGAAGCCCAAAATTACCCAAATATTCCCAAGATTTACAGCCCAAAACATATTTACAGTGAAAAAAAGTTACAAAAAGTAGCTGGATCGGTTCACATCCATCCTGAGCGATGGTTTATGTCCAGCATTCGGTATCACCTGCAAGTCACAGCAGTTTTCTGCAAAAACACACAACATAAGTATCTGATAAGTTCGACCAAAAAAAAAAAAAGTATCTGATAAGAAACAGGAAAAGAATGAGCCCCTAGGCCAATTACAATTATATCTTATACTTCATTTAGAAATATAAACACAAACATTATGATCCCACTCAGAACCAAGCACAGTAGCAGCCAAGTAAATCTATCCAATTTTTACAGTGCAATGGTTAGCTGTTCATGGACTAGCTGTACCGACTATTTCTTTAAAATTTGCAGCATTAGAAGAGAGAAGGAATCTAACTGGGGCATTTTCATAGCAGAAATAAAGCTCACTTGGACTGCTACCAGGAAAAAAAAAACAGTTGGACAAAGGAGAAGATGGTGTCAGGAATTAGGAGTCTACGTTTGGAACAAATCTCAGGTATGGGATGGATGTGAACCGATCCAGATAAGCCGAAGAGAGAGGATTCCTGTATGTCACTCAATCTTGGATACGGGCTTTGCGCCTGTACCCCAGCGTTGAAATTGTCCATCTATCTAGATATGAGACGTATAGAGTCATGGGGAAAATTGCACCAGAAGTCCTTAACATTGTGTATGAGATAATATCCAGTTCTAAGCATTTCAATTGGTGCAATCAACTAAACCTTTTTGAAAAGGTTCACATAAGTCCTAGCAAAAATGCAACCCAATTTCTCCTACGTGGCTCTCTTTTAAGGCTGTCATGTAGGCAATTTCTGCAGCCATGTTAGCAATTTCTGGTAGGGTACTTGATTCCACTTTTTGAAAAGGTTCCATACTTAATTACGTCCCTCGAAAGGTTTTTTGAGTTAATTTCATTTTGCACATAAGGTTTAAGATTTTAACACACTTCCAATGAAGTCATGATATAAAAATGGAAAATTCGACATTTAACCCTGTAAATTATAAAAAAGAAAAAGAAAAAAGAATGTGATCCATGCTCCAACCTATAGTGTACACAATTTTCTGATGATTCTCCTTCCAGGTAATTATTTTAAAAAGGTGTTGATGGTGTGGTTCACATGAGCAGTAGATGCCCTTCCATGCCAACACCCACATAGGTCTCTCTATTGAAAAAGACCATGACCTCCATAAATGAGTTAAGAGTAACATTGAAGATATATAACTGAGTCATATGGCTATGAAAATAAGTATCTCTGAAGGTTTTCTGAGTGATCTACATAATATTTTCCATCAATTGGCATTTTGCTAGGCAAACAGAACTCAACCGAAATATATGTGCTGAAACAGAGGCATCTCGTTTCCAGATATTGGCTCCTTTGCAACGATTAGCTCAGATGGGATAAAGTGCCACAAAGGGCTATTGATATCTATAAGAAAATATACCCACACTATAAGAAAATTTTGCCACAAGTCTCCTGTATCGATTACTCTAGAATGAGGGGAGATTATATAGATAGCTGAATACTAAAAAGAAATGATCTGAACCAGACAGTGCATGCTATGTACTTCTAGAGTAGAGAAAGAACTTTTACCACACATGAAGCGCTCCACATTTCAAAGCATTAATTGCTGCTTGGGCAAAAACTTGCGCTGCTTCAGCTTCAGCTTCCGCAGCCTCTGCTTCCCTTGCCGCCTCTTCAGCTTCTGCAATGGCAGCTTCTGCTTCAGCAACTGCTTTAGCAGCAGCCGCAGCAGCCTCTTGAGCAGTCATACTCTTCATCTTCAATAGCTCTGCGTCAATCTGTGATTTGTTGAAAATCTTGACCTCCCTTTTATCTCCTTTACAAGAATCCTTGGGCCTTCCCTCTAGAATTGACCTGGAAGAGCCTTTTCTAGCTTCCATGGTTCTCAGATTTTGTGCAATTCTATATCGGTGTTTTACCTGTCATTTAAAGAGGAACCTCCAAGTTATCAATCTCCCCCTGCAGTTACCCCTTCATTTGCTTTAAACATATATCCCCATGCAATAGCCTTCGAACCAGAAAATTCATACTAACTAACAAAGCTTGAGGCCACACAAAAGACTATTATGTGAACGATAATCTGCATAATTTCAAATATGGACGTAAAATATGAAACCCATTATATCAAGTAAGTGACTTAGCAAAGATGGTTTATTACATGATATCAGCTCTCTCCTCTTTTAGTTAGTATTTGCACATGCCATCAAGAATTTCCTCACCCTTCTACTGCAACAAGATCCAAGGACAACATACCTTAATCAATTACCATTCGCTATCATAATCTTCAACTTCGTTGACAGTAACTTCTTGAGGTTTGGTGGTGCCAAGTATTGGTCCTGCATGTGAAAACCCTTCAACATCCAAACGATCATAACAAGCTTCTACAGAAAACTCCTAGACAAGGATATGCACATATTAAAGAGACGTCATGATTTGTTAAGCAATTTAAAAAATTTGTTGTTGGAAACTAAAAAATGGCGAATCATTTGGTCATGCAGATTAGTTAAGTCATCCTGCTGGTACCAGCTAATACTACGAACCTTTTGCCAAGATATGGGCTAGAATCATTTGGGTGCCAGATTCAGAAGTTTAGAAGTAGCCAAGATTCAAGACTGGAGGCAGGAATCAGCAATAAATCATATGCAAAACACGGTGACACAATATTTCTAAGATAATACAACGTATATAAGCTAAGCTTCGCTCAGTTGCCGCCATGCCATGTAGGGCTTTCGAGAGATTCCTAAGATATGGTTTAGACTATATCTCCTACTTACATATATGTTAGTAAGTTGGTAACCTGTAGCAATGGAAAACTTTTTGGTGTTTCTTGAAGCAAACTTTTTGTTAATACGAGCAATCACAACTATTAATCTCAATCTTTTGTGTGATTACTCCTTCAATACTTAAAAATTTCTCCAGCAGTTCCCAGTACTTGCTCTTGGTTCAAGATTAACTATTTTTCTAACTACAGTTCGTTTGCATTTTCCTTTTGGCCATGAAACTACTTTAGAACTATGATATGGTGACTACACATAATAATCCTCATACCTTAGTAACAGGTATGAAATGCACGGATAGTATTTCCTGGAAAGATAGATACTTTCTTCCCCTTTTTTCTATGAATTTAGTGTAAATGCAACAAACTGGAATTATGAGCAACATCCCAAGAGGCTACAAACAGGATGTCTTGCTCTAGGTGCCTTTACAAATTAGAAGCAACCTAGTAATCTCAACATTGCATGTGGGCTTATATTCAAAAACAAAACATTGCATATGTGTCTGCCCCTCCTAGATTGTTTTCTATACCATTTATTTGACCTCGCTAACAAGTGACATTGTATATGACTGCATGGTGCTCTTCGGGAGTTTTTAAAGGCTCCTGAAAGTCCAGCCTCCTGATGGTTAAGTCCTACACACCCTCTGCAACACCAAACCATCATGGAACTGCAATATGGACCAGAACATCCTTTAAATGTCTAGGTATAGCTTAAGGGCGGAAATATGCCCTAGAATATTATTATATAGCTTTGCAAGGGGAAGTATATTTAACGAGTGTTGTCCTCCTATCATCGTGGATGCAAAAAAAAAACAAAAAAGAGACTTATACTCTATTTCGAATATTTTTCATGTCCAGAATAGAATTGGGAATGTTCCAAAGCATATTAATTTGACTTTGAAACACTATGTCTATGATGTTGTATAGAACCTAAATGGCAATTGTGATCCTTTTGAAATAATTTTGCATTCGATGATGATCATATGGATACTTTTCGAGAGAACACGAAATTATGAAAATCTGCATTTTACTTCTTTGTATTAGAGAAGATTCAAGAACAACTGATGACATTTAAAGCATTTTAGAAAAAGGCTTTTATAAATTTCACCCACTCCTTCAATAACATAAAACTATCAACATTAGTAAATACATAATTTGCTGGTTAACATTATTTCAAGTGATATTGTTTAGATAATAATAAGCATTAGCATTTTACCAAGTACCAGATAATTAAGCACTAATTTTTCCCATCTGTATCTGCATTAATGTATTGGATCTAGACAATATGAGGAGATTTAAATTAATATCCAGATGAATGAGGGCTCGTAGAGCAAAGGCCATCCCCATCCTAACCCAAGTCGCCCATGTACAAAGAATATATGTATGGCATAATACACACAGGTCACACATTAGTATTTATGTGGACACGATGCACGCAAAATAGAAAGATGGCAAAAGCCAACTTCATTAGGGGAATTGAAGTGAGGAATAGTTTGATAATGCATGTTAGAAGAAAAGGCGGAAACAATCAAAACGCTACCATACAAGCAATGCTCTCTTTGCTCCACTTTTAAGATAAGCGGGCAACAATTTCACAATTAGCAAAAAGATAATCTTATCTAAGTGAATATAGACATATATGTTAATCTTTTTGCCCCAAACACATTATGAAAAATAAAAGTACCTCTATGTAAGCAGCAATTGCTGCTCTATCAGAACCACTTGGATCCTTCAAATTCGTAACGGCTTCTATTATTAGATTATCCAACCTACAACAAAGGAAAGCAGACCGAAAAGGAAAAAATTATAAATGAGTTGATGGTGCAGGCTAGAGAAGCTAATCAAGGCATTTGAAAGGCCCATGAAAGTTAGATTCTTCCAGCTCCCACACGAAAATCAGATGATATTTGATGCGGCACAGACACGTCTCCCACATGGCAGCCAATATGGAAGACTAGCATAAAAATTCTACTTGAACTTCATGAATAAGGACAAATGGGGAAAAAATAAATTTTATATCTGATTGATCAAGAAGAGACTTTCTGTAAAATTGATATGATATTAACATTTCCATTACAACCATAATGAAACTACAGGTGAATCGAAATTGTCCAATAACTCTCAAGGAATCAGCATCTTATGGTTGACCGTAAGTAAGAAAACAACTCCAACCTCCATACATTGATTCATACGAAG
Source organism: Psidium friedrichsthalianum (assembly GCA_019149425.1). Taxonomy (NCBI): domain Eukaryota; kingdom Viridiplantae; phylum Streptophyta; class Magnoliopsida; order Myrtales; family Myrtaceae; genus Psidium; species Psidium friedrichsthalianum. Next base: position 12,594 of record JAGVVM010007341.1, read on the forward strand.
TACTTATGCACATTATCCAATCTATATATCAACTTTTTGTGTTATTTAGCATGCATTGTTTTTCGAGTCCGTGTCTACTCTGGAAAATGGAAAAATTCAAGTACTACTAATTGCCACTAGCTTCAAAGAAAACAAACAGAAACAGCAATAATATTGTCACCATGCTTACAACCTTTTGATTCGCTCTTTTGAATTTGCATTGTTAATTGTTTCGTTGGAAACCGCAAGAGGGGTGGCATCAAGGATCTCTTCATCATTCCTTACAGTGGCCAAAGCCAAGGGGTTGCTATCATGCTTAGGCGTCAGCTGATTCTTTTTAAGGGCAAGCCTGGCCTTCTGCCTCGATCCCCATATTGCAGTCACATTGATATTTCTCCATTTATCCTGCTCGGACATTCACAAATCATGAGAGAAAAGTGCTTGGTTACACTAAACTAAGAAAAGTTTCCACTTTCACATAGCTAAGTGCCATGGGGGAATCATAAAATTCTCGGTCATCTGAACCGAAATCAACTCGACACTACTTAATACTAATAACTGCAGTGCATTCAAGTAGATACCTTCAGGTCCACATTTGATCGCATCTGCAAGATGGCCTTGAACTCTGGGTCCGTGAGTATAGTACGCCATTTTCCGGCACCGTGCTTGATTACTCCAGCTTTAAGGGCTGCTTCTTCCTCTGCTGTCCACTTCTGTTTAGGAGCACCCATGAACTGAAGACCAGAACAATTTTTTTTTTTAATGAAAATCCAGAGGTAAACATTAAAAGATCAATCCTTAGTTAATTGTATCTCCAGCACTAACTCAGATACCAACACATACAAGATGTCTTAAGCATTGGGCAAGCATTCAACAAAGAAAAATCAGAAAACAAAATCAATCATCGTTCCGAATTTAAAACAACAGGCACGCAGAGATGCTCCACCCGCAATCAACCAAAAGAACAGCATTCTCTGTTTAAGCAGCTGGCAGCCGATGGCCAGGACACAGCACGCCGCTCAATGTTTTTACGCACAGGGCTGCTAAAAATCTAACTAAACCGAAATCGCACGAAAATCAAACTGTCACTGAAGGCGATTCCGGACAATCGCACGCGAGTTCGTCCGGAATCAACTCAAATCCCGGAGCTTCCGCCGTTAAATGACACAAAATTCCATCAATCCGCGACTGGAGCAATGAAAAAGAAACGATAAAGCGGAAATCGGGGGAGAGAAAAAGAACGTAAAAGCAAGCGAGAAACGTGGCGGCGTCGCAGATAACCACCGCTCCGCCGATTTCCCGACGGGCCAAACCGGATTAAACAGAGAGAAAAAAACTGGGAATTGAGAAAATCGGAGGGCCGCGGCGACGTGAATGCAAGCGGTCCGCAGTCCTGCATCGCAATGGCGATTGAAGCACTGCATCGTCGCGCTTGGAGCAGGAAGAAGAAGGCGAGAGAGGAGATGCCGATGGTTACCTCTGGCCTCCGATGATCAACGAAATTCGCGAGGAAGAAGAAGAAGAAGAAGAAGAAGAAAGAGAGGAGAGTGAAAATGAAATAGGCGTTGCGTTTAGGACGAACTTTTTTAATTGTCCCCCAAAAAAGAAAATTAGAGAAGAAAAAAGAAAAATTGTGCGCGTGAATGGGAAGAGGGACTCCGCGCAAAAATAAAAATAAAAGTACGTTATAAAATTAAACTGAGACGGAAAGAGAGGCGCAAAAGTGCAACGTGGAAAGAAACCATTTTAAAGGAAAAATCCAAATAATGATATATTTCTTTTTTTGGTCGAGAATCAAATAAAGATAGAAAGTGCCGTCGTTTTCTCAAATAAAATTATGAAGTGATCTTATTTCATATAAAAGTGTAAAATGCCCCTCATTGTTTCGAAGAAACATCTTTTTATATTTTCTAACATTTTCTCTTTTTTTTTCCTTTTTCCTCTTCATTTTGCTAGTGGCCGCAAGGTCGACTCTCGCTTAGGCAGAGCAAGATCGCCTACTCCGCAGCCTTCGGTGAGGAAGAAGAGGAAAAAAAAGAAAAGACATGAAAACACCTTTGGTCGGATCATTTTTTGAAACAATAAGGGCACTTCAAGTTTTCATTTCATTCGATACCGAATATCATAAATGTTTTAAGTATGTAGGATCATCATGATTTTTGTTAGTTAAAAATGTACCTATCTTGAGAATTTTAATGAGAAGTAAAATCTACTTAATATGTTCATAACAAACCGACCCTCAATTTATTTATTTTTAATTTTTTTCCTTTTGCTTAGTTATTTTGTTGACATTGGTCTTCTGAATTTCTTTTTTATAGTATATATGGAATGTTATATTATGAAGACTTCGTAGTGAAGAAAGTGGGTCAACAGCGAAAAGATGTAGGAAGTGGGTCAACAGCGAATAGATGTAGGGCCATAATGACAAACCAACCGATGGCAACTTTCACATCAATATTTTCCAAGTTTGGTGATATAATAAAATGTAATCTAAATAGGAATATAGAGATTGCTCCGGTACGTTAAAAAGAAGAAGAAGAAGCAAACATGGGTGCGAAACATCACCGGTAAAATTCGAGCTCAACTCGAGCCGATCACAATTAAGTTACAAATGAGTTCGAGTTCAAGCATAATGAGCTCAAATTCTTTCCTCCATACTGATATATTACATAGATCTCGAGATTTTTGACTTTTTCACTATCACATACTTTCACAAATGTTAGAAGCTCGAGAAAGTTTGCAAGCCCGATGAGCTTGAGCTCAACTCGACAAGATAATCAAGCAGTTTTAGCTCAAATTTAGCTTCAAATTAGATAAGTCAATGCTGATAACAATTGAGTTTAAGCTGAATCTACTCGCTCAGTCTCACCCTACCGTTTATCCGATTCACTAATCACCTGTGCGCAAACCACGTAGGTGGGGATTCAAAAAAAATAAAAAAGGAGATTGCAATAGGCCGCCGTAACTCCTGCAATAGGCATACGTAACTCCTACTATCCATACCAAAAAGAGGTTTTTAACATACTTTGAAGTAGGGTAAATTGTTCGACCCAAAAAAAGTAGGGTAAATTGCAGTTTAACCCCTATACTTTCACGATTTTCTCGATCGACCCTCTAATTCAATTTGTTACCGCTAACCCCTATGAATTTCAATTATGCCCCTCAGGAGACCCGTTTCCGGCTGGACATGACGAACTTTGCTTGTGACTTCGCGCAGTGTTAATGTTTTAAGTGGACAGAGTGCTTGAATTAGCTTGACCGATGGCAGAGCATCGGATTCTGCCGTGCCAAACTGAAATTTTGGCCCAATCTCAGCCGAAACTCAAACTGTGAGGAGTGACTGAAACAAGTCGAATTATGAGGGGTTGAATCAACCCTGAAATACAGGGGGCAAAATGCAATTTGCTCCCTTTGAAGTAAGTAGCAATCTCACATGTTAGCAGGGCCAGGCATTGATAAGCTGACAATATATGGATGGGAAAGCAATACAGGAAACACATATTTGCATTCAGAGACATCAAGTCTGCATATTCTCGTACTTGAACATTGATGCATCGTCACTCAACAGGAGAGTGCTGAAACTGCATATAGTTGATATTGCAGTTAAATTGAGCAAATATTGCAAGAAAGTGGCAAAAGTGTCGTGTTACACATCATCTTTTCCCTCGAAAGTCAACAAGAAAGCTGTTCCTCTTCACTAGTCACCTATGGCGAGATCTCCGCTAAACTAAAGAAGTTAGGCTGCGTGTTTTCCCTACCAACAAAAAATTTAATGCACAATCTCCTAAACTACAATGTTACAATGAGATACCATTCGCCAAAGCAAAGACACGACACGATTCACTATCAGTACGTGGATACCAATTCGCTGCCTCAAGTGAAAAGGGACAGTGAGATAATTAGGTGACTGTGTTGGCAACCCACTTGCACTACTTTACCTTGAAAAGGCTATTTGAATATGTATCTGAATTAAGTTTGGCTCTCCCATCCGCTGCAAAGTCACCTCTCGCATCTCAAGATGACCTAAGATGTGGCCTAAGTCCATGGTAGCAGGCTGCGAAGTCTAGTGGCCCAGCTAGTGCTCGCATTATTGTTGATTGGAGCCAAAGTGATTCTTTCGGCATTAGCAACAGCCCATTTGCTGAAGTCAGGAGAAGATACGAGTTCTTCCAGGGATTTTTTAGTGTACTCTTTGGTGATCTTTTTCCACTCATCGTCTGAGTATCTTTTCCTATCAGGCGTGGTGTGGAAGGTAGAGTAGTAAGTCTCTGGACCCGACGGCTGAGAAGGTGGCGTCTTGCTCCCTGAGGAATTGCAGTTTGCGTGGATGACATAAGGAGAACCTACTTAGCAATACCTTATAATAATCTAATAACTGAAGCAAACCTTGCAAGGGAGAATTATAGAATGCTGGTGAGGACATTTTGGACCTGCTTTTCTCATCATACGAATCTTGCAAGACACTTGATCCCATGTTTTGTGGTGTTCTGTCGTACTTCTTAGGGGATGAAAGCAGTTTCCTGGAATAGTTCAAGGAGCTCAGGGACAAGTTCTAGTGAAATGAAACTCGATGTCTCAGGCACCAGCATTGGGCTTAATTGATAGAGCACAACATACAAAATGTAGACATTTTTCTAAAACCACCAAGTGATAAGCCCAATAAATATAGACGAAAGAGTTGGTCACGATTTTAATGAAGCGATTAAATTTGACTGCTGACAACAAAACAAGAGATGGAAGTAAAGACAAAGCTAATACATTAATCTGTTCTACTGCGCTTAAGGCTTTTACTGTAACAACCCCGTAACTTCAGTTGAAGAAAATGCATGATCGCTGACTTGTCAAGGTATACCTGTACAATCGGCGAATGAATCTCAATCTGCCAATTCTCCTGATCATATATGAGGTAGCAATGCCAGATATCAATGCAGCTAGAGCAAGTATGGGATCAAGGGAACACTGAAATGTAATCAGCCAGCAACAAAAAGTGAGTCAGGCCTTAATAGTCAAGCCAGATTGTAATTAACAGGTATTACACGCTCAAAGAAGATTCTCATGATAAAGGAAACAAACCTGAAGGATCATAACAGCAGCCAAAACTCGAATGGACCATGCAACAAAATGAGAAGTGCTTACATCAACTGACCCATCTTCTGTGAGGACAAGTTTCCGGACAACCCAAAATCCCAACCAAGCTCCAGTAAGGACCAGAAAGGCTAGGAGAAAAATTGCCAACTGTAGTTTCCAGAAAAGCGAGCAAACTTTAGTGACAGGTCTATGAAACAAGATGTATGTGTCTATTGCAATCTATTAAATTAGCATAGAACATGACAAGCTCCTCGTAGAGTGCAGGTGAACAGTCAATGGAACCATTGTTCCCAAGACTGAACCTGAGACTGAGCATTACTTCATGATAGATGCGTTAATTTACCAAATGGATAGATGGTTTAATTTACCTATGTATATATTGACCAATACAGGCCTAGACAGAAAATGAATAACAATCTACAATCTGGTTGCAAAACTATGACGATCCAACACAACCTCCTATTTGAACTATAGACAGTATATAGTAGACCCAGGTATAAAGCATGAGAAACAAAGACCAATTCAAAGTAGATGCAAAATTTTCAAGTTATATTCTCCTTCAGCAGATGAGAAGGAAAATTTGCACAAGGGAGACCCTTATTTTCTATCAGCCTTGGAAGGTGAAAAGATGACCATTAAAAGGGCTGCCTTGTTACACCTTTCCAGAATACATAGCTGACTATATTGGGTAATTAAGAAGCATGCTTCAGGATTGTATCAATCATTCCAAGCACTCAAGCGAATCCAATGCAAAACAGTTTAAGCTTCACAGCTGCAAGTCTAGGTATGATATTGTAAACTTGTATCCAACATAAAACTGCAGTTCATTAATGCTTTGTACTAACTGAATGAAAAGGTACATTCCAATAAATTGATCCTTTTAATTTGTGTATCCTGATTATCATATCAAGGTGTAGAGATAACATTAATTAAACTAATAAGGGTTAATACCACGAAAAACCCTAAACTGGTACGCCTGTGACAAATTTACCCCAAATTAATTTTTTGACCATGAAAAACCCCAAACTGGTACACTTGTGACAAATTTACCCTCCGTTAACTTCCGTCAAATTTCACCATTAAATTTGCTGACGTGGATGACACTTGTGCCTTGGTACGCTGATGTGGACATAGTCTACGTGGGAATCTCATATGATTGATACCGCGAAAAACCTCAAACTGGTACATTTGTGACAAATTTACCCCCAACTGATACATTTTTGACAATTTTACCCTAAACTAATACACTATGTAACAAATTTACCCTTGCACTTTTCTATCCTTTGCGTTTTTTTTTTTTATTTCTTTGGCAAATACATGCTGAATGTCTTTTTTTGGGCATATTGATTGCTTTCAAGTGCACCTAAGTGTTTGACAAATAAAAAAGTGCAACAAAGTGTGATTATCATCCTTAAAATTTACCTTCGTTTAAAGTTTAAAGTTGCAAAGTTTGCACGGGATGATATGAGATAAATTACCTTCGTTTAAAGTTTAATGTCGCAAAGCTTGCACGGGATGATATGAGATAAATTACCTTCGTTTGAAGGTAAATTTTAAGGATGATAATCACACTTTGTTGCACTTTTTTATTTTTCAAACACTTAGGTGCACTTGAAAGCAATCAATATGCCCCCAAAAAACATTCAGCATGTATTTCCCAAAGAAATAAAAAAAAAATTCGCAAAGGATAGAAAAGTGCAAGGGTAAATTTGTCACATAGTGTATTAGTTTAGGGTAAAATTGTCAAAAATATACCAGTTTGGGGTAAATTTGTCACTAATGTACCAATTTAGGGTAAATTTGTCACAAATGTACCAGTTTGAGGTTTTTCGCGGTATCAATCATATGAAATTCCCACGTAGACTATGTCCACATCAGCGTACCAAGGCACAAGTGTCATCCACGTCAGCAAATTTAACGGTGAAATTTGACGGAAGTTAACGGAGGGTAAATTTGTCACAAGTGTACCAGTTTGGGGTTTTTCATGGTCAAAAAATTAATTTGGGGTAAATTTGTCACAGGCGTACCAGTTTAGGGTTTTTCGTGGTATTAACCCAACTAATAAACATCATGAAAAATTCACATTGGCCAAGAATTAAACATTAAAGTTTTTTCTCCTTGCCATGAAAACATTGCATGACATAAGAAACAGACACACACACACAAAAGAAAAAAAAGCAAATATTTTCAGAAACAAATCAAAATGACAAAAAAAAAAAATTCCAACCTTAAGTACACCCGGAATTAATACAAATTATGTAGACAAAAATCCCATGCACCTTATGGGTATAATGCTAGTAGTTTAAGTCAACAGGTCAAAATTCAGTAGTCGGAAGGGGGAAAAAGAGAGTATCTGCTTGAAACAGACTGATAGCAATAAAAAGTTAGTTGAAAACTTACATACAGGATTGTACATGTCTTCACTAATTCCCATCTCTGAGAGTATTGAACGAAAAAGTCCAGGCAAGTAGCGGAGAAGGAAAGAGCCCAACCGATCTGAACAAAAGGGAACATCATACTTCATGCAGTAGATTCTCTCTCAACGAAAGATTAACAATTATGCTCAACATTTGAATACTCACAAGAGATGAATATACGAATATCGCGAGTGAATTTTTTCGCCCAGTTGGCAGCAGCCTCATTCCCTGTCAATAATCATTAACAAAGAAATAAGAACTAAAGCACCTCTTTATAGTCCCAAAAAAGGCCTTATAGAAAAAACACATGCAGAAAGAACAACCATTGGCTTTTGAGGTTAACAGTACAAAGCACAATATTCACACAGTAAGCAGAAGTTGGATAGCTAGGTGGAAAGAACATAAATGTGTATGTATACGACTGGACGCAAACATACATAACCATGCATATTATGAGCCAAAGGAAGCGTGCGAATAGGGCATAATTATAGGAAAAGACTTCCCTGTACTCATGAATTTTAAAATGGTTGCATGTACATCAAGACAAGTGCATGCGTACATGATATACAGAAATGTGTCAGTATAGTCACTCTTCAAACTCAAACTAAGGCAATATAACAGAAGAAAGTCTCCTGACACAACCAGATTGCATTTATCTATAAGAGAACTGGCTCAAACTGAAATTAAACATAAGACAATAGAAAGAATAGAGTAGGGGTAAAATTCTACATAACCAGTTACATACATCGATCAAATCTCTAAAATACTAAATTTAGAACTGAGAAAAACAGATATCCAAACCATAGATGTGATCATTGTCCATTCAGAGAAGCAACCAAGAATGATATTATGAAAAATCAACTAGAGAGAATCCATTCCACCTGAAAAAGAACCATCAGTACTACAAGGATGATGCCAACTGCCATTGCACTGCTGTAGTAGAAAGCCAATGAATTGCTCAAAGAAGATGCAAAGGTCATTAAAACCAAGCCCACGACCAAGAGAACTACCCGATACAGGAAAAATTCTGTGAAACATACACAAGGGGTATTAGTGCAAAGTGTCAAAGGTTAAAGGGAAAATATATGCAGGCAAACAATTCATTCATTAATTCCTGATAGGCACCTTCTTCAATTGACATCTCAAAAGTTTCCAAGGATGAACCAGCTACTCTTATATCTAAGAGCTTATGGTCAAATGGTGACATTGACCGAAACCATGAACCCTTGCCAACTTTTTCCCATTGGTTTTGAGGGCACATGCACATTCCAAGAGATAAATTCCTGCAAATTAGAGTAACAGTTGGGGTAACAATCTTCAATATCCTAAGCCTATAACTAATATGGACCAGAATAACTGGATAGAAATTTCTCCCGTCTTGACTTTCAAGCAAATCATAACCAATATCAGACAAACTAAACTGTGCACACTCAAGAAAGGACATTCTTTTGGGCCTTCAGAAACATGAATTGCAGCATCGATCTCCCCAAAAAACAATTACTTGATAGCAGAACTCAAAGATTTTCTCAAGTTAAGTATAGCTTCTATGTGATACTTGAAGTTAGTTTCACTGCCAAGAGGGATCCTTCACTGAGATTGGTACAACTTTCCTCAAAAGAAAACCCAAAATATTGTGCTTCCTTCCACTGAAAACAGGTGTACAATGACTCTGAGGGTTCAATTATCAATGTCTAACATCAGTAGATCAACATGTCATTTGACAATGTTATACAATGAAAGAGTAAAAAATTAGATACACACTTCAGAGGCACAATCAGCAAAGACTCACAAATACTCACCTGTGGAAACAAACCTCAAACTTGGTTGGATGAAGACTGCTACTTTTAGAGAAAACTTTCACTTTAACTGAATAGGCTATTTTACTCAAATGTTTCATCCTTGATAAACCATGGATATGAACTCTTTCACAAAACATAGAAGTGCCGGGCCTAGAACCAGGAGAGTTTTCCACTGGCAATACAGGAGATAGCTGCACTGAAGTAGACTGACCAATGACTGCAAAATTGATACTACAGCAGTAAGTTTGAAGTATATGCATGCAAATGAAAGAAATGGTTATGCTGCCTTATGATGTGTTGATTATGACCATAATCTGTTTCCACAAATTTTTCGCCCCTTTATTTCTGGGATATAGAAGCATACAAGTTCAGCAAGATTGAATCAAAAGCTACCTGAAACTAAATTTAGTGTACATCATAGAACTTTATTATCGAATTAATGAGCAAAATCAGGTGCCTCTATCAGGCAATTAGTATCTCCGATGCAAACTATCATGGAACTAAATGTTCAAAATATAGTAGCTTGTGCACACAATTGATCCTTCATAGCCTCTTTCGCAAGACACTTCGATAAAGGCAATGATGGTTAGGTAGAACAACTGGTCCAATGAGTAGAGAAGAAGATAGAAGTATGCATGTCCTCCCCAAACTTACCTTGACCAGGACGCACTTAAAAAAGTGAAAGGCAATAAGACAATTACTTCTGTCACAAGCCACAAGCATGAGAAGATGAAACAGCTTAATGAAGGCAATGCACGAATCATTAATTTCATATTAATCAGGGGAGTCAATGGGCTAGGTCGGGTCGGGTCTCTCTGATACCTGACCTGGCCCGATACCCCAATTATATACGTCCCACTTATTAATAGCCACACAAAAATCAGGACTTACAAGGATTTTAATCAGATTTCTCTCTTTCTCTTATAGGTAAGGGGGAATCCAACATAGGGCACCAAGGGATGCAAACCCAAATATAGAAAAAGCTCAAGCAACAAAAGGGATCTCAGTTAAAAGAAAAAAGACATATACAAAGTCAGTTAATGCATTTACATCGATTGTAATTTTCAATAATCCCAAAAATTAAAGTTGAACCAGTTTGCCATAATTACAAAAAATCTAGAACACTCATTTTCTTCACTGGTTCTCTTGTATCTTTCCAAATAAACCAAAAAACAAAGAGAGGGATCAAGAAATCCTCCTTCTCTTGCCGTGCTGCAAAGATATCTTTTTGTTTTTTGGCCAACTTGATTGATTTTTCAATCCAGGTATTGAAAATGAAGCTACCCATAAGTCAAGATAACCCATGCCCATTTCTTATTTTCTTCATCTTCTTTCAAATTCGTGCTCAGTTGGGTAAAGAAACAGGAAAACTCTGCATAGTACAATTACCAGTTGAGCATTTCTTGGGGATTTTGGATGCACAATTATTCAACAAACTTTTAGTAACAAAAACCATTGCAAATTCATAGCATAAAGTAGTCATTGACAGAAGACGACCCGTCAAGATGGCACCTTAATCTGCACTTTGGAAGAGTAATCTTTGATAGATACAAGATTTACACATATAAAAATAAAAAATATTAGCAACAACACGAAGGAATAATCATTTTCCACTAAGTGTTTTGGCAAAATGTAATAGAAGTGGAAGAACACTTAGCATCAAAAGGCATTATTTATCATAATGCCTCTACTCACAAGGCATAGCTGAATCATCTGACTGCAACAATAGACTATGAAATTGGTAGGGAACGCTTGAAACGCTACGTTTGGTAAGACATGGGCTCGTTAGGTGACTGTGATTCCAATTCATCTCCCTTGTCTTTTTACCAATTGCCAGACAGAACACAATCAAACACAGGCAACCAACACTCAGTCGCCCATATCAATACCAACAAAACAAACTACAAAAATTTCCTTTCTTTCTCTCACAGGGGAAAAGGGGGCTAGAAGTGGATTGAGGAATTTCATTCTGCTATTGCTGCGAAGTTATGGGAGATTT
>JAGVVM010007342.1:0-17678 GCA_019149425.1 Psidium friedrichsthalianum
AAAGTCTTGGCACACGACGAGTTAAATTCTCGACCTAAGCATCCCACGATCGTATTAACCAATTTCTTACAGAGGAATTGGACAACAAACCTGCCACTCGCAACTCCCGTTAAAATGGCACTGAAATACTAGTGTACGCACGAGCTCTCCTTTGTTCTTAATACAAGGCCGAGCAAAGATACACGCGCATTCCTGGCGATCATTGTTGCGATGGTGATCTAATCTTTTCTCCGCCGGTTGATCTCCCCGATCATCTGTCTCTTGCTCGCCAACTAATTGCCCTTTTCATAGGGGTTGGCCACGATTGCGGGAACCGACGATTCCAATTTCAAATTGGAGCTAAACTGGCACACTGAACCGCCATCTACGGTTCCGTTTCACGACAGCCCGTTTCCGAACCGCTGACTATTGTTTCGAATTGATTTTGATTTTTTTTTTAAGGTTTTGAGTTTAAAAATTAATTTTTTATGAATTTGTAATAAATTGTAATTAATTATCAAATAATGATTATGAAATAAAAGAAAATAATGAACTATGAATATGAAATAATGTATTTATCAAATAAATATGGGGGGGGGGGGGGGGGGAATGAGAGGGCTTGAACTTATGATTTATCATTAAGCGCTTACATATCTTCTTAAGGATATAAGAATCAAAATCTATATAGTTATTTACCCTTGATAATCTCATACTTACCTCATCCTCAATCGTCGCTACCCATTCCTGTATCGGTGGTGGTGGTGTCTCCGTTATCAAGAATTCGACTTTATTATTGCGATCTATCTCTTGTTGTCTATATTAACATTTGTTCAATCGTCAACACAAACTTGAAACTCCACTAATTCAAGAGTTAATTTTTAAAACGCCGTTCACACTAAAATATTTATCTCCAACGCTAAATATTTGTTCTACCGCAACTATTGAACAAGGAGTTGTTAAAATTTGTTTTGCAATCAAAGCAAAAATTGAGTATTGGGTGGAATGCCTCTTTCCCCAATCCAATATACTGAAATTTCTGCTGACCTTTGATTCATCAAACTCAACAGAATGGTTAATAATTTTCTATTTCAGAATTACTTCTTATTACATCTTTTTTTCTTTTTCTTTTTTTTTTGTCTTTTAATCAAAGTTGGTACCCTCTACTAATTTTATCTGGGTCTTCACATTGTAACTTACTAGATTGAGGTCCACATCCACTATCACCTATAACATTATATGTTTTACAAATTTATTATATAATTATATTATTATGTTTTTAACATTTATTTTTATAGTTCTAATATTCATCGTATGAGCTAAATATAAACATTCATATACGTATTCAAAAATACACACACAAACATCTAATTTACAACGTGAATAAAAATAGAAGCAACTACATAAATATAAGAATTTCTCTATAATAATGTAGCCATTTTGCTTGCATTATGTTAATAGTATCACTTAACTTATCATCATTTTCATTTTCTCAAAAAATCCAAACAGATTAATAAATTTTATTAAAAACAAATGAGTAGTTGGATAATAAACACCAAATAAACTATAAGTTACATCATTAAAAAAAATTTAAAATATCTATCAAAACTTTTGCAATTATCCCATTCTTGAGGGTATAAACTAATTTCAGATATATCTGAAATAAATGCACATAATAATTTTTATATGCAAAAGATTCATTAAACAACTTGTAAGTAGAATTCCAACTGATTTGAAAACATCTTCTGGAAATCTTTTTGATTTTTTCCATTTAATTACAAATTTTGCCCATTTTTCATCGTTTGAGATGTTTTCATAAATACCAAATTGCTGTTTTTATGGGGTTGAGAGAAACTTGAAGTGTTTTTAAACCATCTTGTAGACATAAATTAAAACATGACAATCACATCTAATGTGAAAAAAAATTTCACAAAAGCAAGTGTACAAATATTTTCAAGTTCAACAATCGAAGCATATTCGCCGTGGCGTTATCAAAATCAAGTGAAAAAATTTTATGAGTAAATATTTTTTTCTAAAATTTTGCCTAATTGATCCATAAATAATATTGCCATATATCTATCATCAAAAATTCTAAATGCAATAACTTTTTTTTGAATAATTCCAATCATCATCTATCCAATGACATGTTATACCTATATAATAATTATTTTATCATTGATCACTTCAAATATCGTTACGCTATATGCACACGTCCATTAAAATTCATAAAAAAAAAGTTTGTATTTTTCCTTTTCTATAAAGATTTTTAATTTTGCATTTAAGTGAATTTCTAAGATATTTTGCTTGTGGAGCACATGCATTTTGTATAAATTGATTAAAATAAAATTTTCACCAAAACTAAATGATAAATGTTCAACGAAAATAAATTTATTTAATTCTTCTCTATAAGTTTTTTCATTAAATGAATAAAGGAAAAGTGTTATGATTAGCATACCCAGAAATTTGTTATTTGTTGTTGTCAATTCCTTATTTCGATTGGATGTCTTGACCTAAGATGTCGACTAAATGTTCCATATCCTTTTCCACCTACAAAGTTGTATGATTTAGTACAATATTTACAAACTAATTATACTTATTTGGACCTTTTTCAAAATCTTCAACCTTCGTGAAGTACTCCCATATGATGGATGAATCATCTCGATCCTTTGTTGTTGACATTTCTTTGGCACTGTAGTGTCGGATTTGTCAGAGGATGAAAACTCTCTTGCGTCAGAAGATTTGTTCCATATTAGGGAAAATGTTGATTTCATCATTTACATCAACTCTAAATCTACATAATCGCGAGAATTATGATAATGGATTCTCTCTTGTGCTCTTGACCTTTGTCCAGTATTTTTTCTTTTTTTGTCAATTTTGTGGAATTAGAAATGTTTGGTGTTGGTGAAAAATGTTAATGGTTTTGTGTTGTGTGTTGGTGCAACATTGGTCTTTTTTTTTGAGATCAAGAGAAAATAATAAAATATATAAAAATATATGGTATAATGCAGAAAAATATAAGGATGAAAAAGAATTTGCAACTGAAATTATTATCTCATTAAAAATAAGAAATTTAGACAATCGGAAGGTAATTGAGATTTGAGAGAATTTAAGAGAATTGATGAAAAAATAAAAGATGAAGATGAAGTATTTATAAATTTTTATATAATATATTTTTTATTTTATTTTTCTAAAAAAAAATTTTGCTCCAACAGCGGTGCCGAACTGCGTTTCGGAACCGCCAGTTTCGAGCCGGTTCCGTCTCTAGTTCCATATTCTGTGGAACTGTGATTGCTATTATGGCCACAGATCGGTTTCAGTTCCAACCGAAGAACCGATCACAGGCCGATTTCGATTTTGAGGGGTCCGGATCCAGGGCCAATTTTCCGAGCCCAAATCGCCCGTGGCCACCCCTTCCTTTTTATCACTATGGAGGTTGGGTTTTTCCTTTTGTCATTTTGGGCTATTCTTTTTAATTTTTTATGGTAAAAACGAAAATGACAAAGCAAATGATGATGAAGATAATCACGCATTCAACGGGGGAGGCGTTACGCGACCACGATTTCAGTCGTAGATGCAATATCGACCGAAGCCCGGGGCCCCACGCTACGCCACTCATCGATTTACGAGTGAGGAGCGAAAAACGGAAGTGGGGAGACTCAGCAGTCCACCATCGACCCCATCCAATCCAAACAAAACACCTTCTCCTTTCTCGGACGTCTCTTCCTCTTCCTCTCTCTATATAATTGAATTCCTCGTTCTTCTACTTCACCATCCAATCCATATACGCATCACTCGCTGCAGAGATGAGCTTCGCGAAGGAAAGGATACGAGTTCCTGAGAGAGATCGGCCTCGGCCCTCGCAACTCGGGCTGCTACGTCAATGGCGCCTGGAAGGCACGCGGTCCGTCGTCGCCACTCTCAATCCCGCCGACAATCAGGTGCCACCTCCCCCTCTCTGCTTCTCTACACCCACGCAAGCTCCTCTTTGTTTTTTTCTTTTTTTTTTGGCTATATTCCCGACAGATATGTGTGCTTCAGTTAGCTTATCGTGGTGATCACGATCGAGCTGGTGCTTGAAACCGGCTTTTTCCTTTATTATTCTCGGGAATCGAGAGGATCCTACACCCTCTTTTCTTTCTCATGCTTGTGAAAATTTTCCGATGTGGCTGTGTTATTGTGGGTTAAATTGACTCGTGGAATTTTATCCTCAACTCGATGGCGCTATTGCTAGTAAATTTGTTCTCTAAGGCCGAAAATGGAGCTTGGCGTGCTTGTATATCACGGTACAGTTTATTACTTGGACTACATTGCCCTGACTGATTGGAATTCATCGAGTGTTGCTGTAGCTCTTGGTGCCGTGACTTTGATGCTTCGCTGTGCTATCATGGCGTTGAAGCTTTGACTAGAGCAACTATTCAGTAAACGATCAGGCGATATGATGGGATTGTTTATATCATATCTGAAAAATATGAACCCTTTTCTAGTTCTTTTGCATCTAATAGTTTCTTTAAATATTAGAAGTATGTAAAAGCTTAATACGAAAAATCTGCAAAAGCCCCCCGAGATGCTTTAAGAAGTATCCGTTCTCAATTGCTCAATCTTCCACCTATTCCTGTTTTCAAAGGCTCTTTCTTTTTTCCCTTTTTTTTCCCCCCCTCCTCTCTTCTCTTTTTTGGCGTTCTGTATGATTTACTGAAGTAGTTATAGCTTTTTCGAAGCAGAAGTACCTGCTTGAAGGCATTTTTAATCAGAAAGAGTCATCTGTGTCTAATTGAAATTGGATGCATAGTTGCCAATCGAGCCTCATTTTGGTCCAGATACTGAGATTTGAGACTGCCACAATCATTATTTTCTTCCTTTCGGAGAAGTTGTAAATTTCCATAGGATATCCATAGCTTAGTAACTGACCAAAAAAAAAATACAAAAAAAAAAACTCCATTGCTTAGTAAAATTCGATATCTCCTCCGTGTGGTTTTCTAGTATCAACTGGCATTTAATCGATGGTGTTGTATTTAGTACCTCTTGCATAGGCATCAAAGAAGCTCTTATCCACATGCTGAAATGCATTGATTTGGCCATAGCTCAGGGTTGTAGAAGACACCATTGGAAGATGTGGACTGTTCCCAGAGAAGTGGATGGCATATAACATTTTGATTAAATCGATTCACTTTGAGCCTATGGTTCCTTTTTGGCTGATGCATGTGTTTATTACTCCCCCATCTTATACAATGAGCAGTAATGAGATTTATGAAAGTAATTGAACTGAATTTGTCTTTGAATTATACATGCTCAAGTCTGTTTACTAATTTCCTCGTTATTGCCGATTTCAGATTATTGTTTTTAAGATGGAATCTACTGTCTATAACACGTGATTTGATATAGATAATTGCTGAAGTTGTTGAAGGATCCCTTGAAGATTACGAGGAAGGCATGCAAGCTTTTTGATGCAGCAAAGCTATGGATGCAAGTAAACCTCACCATCTCTGTCTCTCTTTATCCAAAGATGGTTTAGTTTTTTTCCAGATACGTGACTGCATATGACATGAAGTATTTGCATCTTTAGTTGTTTTTTTCCCTGGGATATCCCATAGGAAATGCTTAACAGAACGAAAATGCCTTTTTTTACAACCAATTTGGTACTTCATTTCAGGTACCGGCCCCACAGAGAGGTTAAATTGTTAGACAATAGGCGATGCGCTGAGAGGCAAACTACAGCAACTTGGCCGCCTTGTCTCACTTGAAATGGGAAAGATACTTCCGAAGGAATAGGGGAAGTTTCAAGTGCGTGACATAGTCACAAATTAAATTCTCTCATTGTGTGTTTAAATGAAAAAATATATATATTCTCTTCACTAGATCTATGTGTGGCTTTTTATATTCGACTTGTTTGTCCTATTTCTTTTTTGTCAGGTATATATCTCCTGTTAGCCACCTTTGGAGCAATAGGTGGTGTATCAGATAGCCGAGAGGAGAAGACGCGAGGCCCTAATGTTTAAAATAATCTCACGGATGGACAAAATCAACTCTTTATATAGCTCATGATTCGTTTAGTGTTATACCTTCCATTGTTACAATAGTTTCCTTGATTTCCATATAAAGCATGTATATATAAGATGCAAATGGATGTGTAGCCCACAGAATGAGTGGCTCATAATCTATGAAATTACAAGGGTTGACATCTTCGTTTTAAATCTCAATGCCATTCCTTTTGCCTCATATTTCTGTTTGTTGATTGCCTGTGCATATCTAAACGCTCCGGGGCCTAGTAGAATTTAGCTATTGGCTCTACATTTGACATGTTCTGATATCTAATACTGTACTGGCCATCCTATATTGAGTTAAATGGTCTCTACATTTGCTGGTTTCTGATCCCATAGCATCATACTTTTTCACGGAATTATCGATATGTGCGTTTTGCTGTGGGGTTCAGTCGGCACTGAATGGATTCGGTCATACCTTTCAGAACGTGAGCTCAAAATTTAATATTGCTATCTGCAACTACTGCTAGTTATGATCTTAGTCAATGAAGTCCAGAAACCATCGTCCCTTCTTTATTTTGTAAATCTAATGTAATTTTTATCTTCAACACCTTAGAAGAGCTTCCTAGTTATGATATCATGGTCTTCAACATAACTCTGGCACCCTTTATTTTGCGGTCCTAATCACATGATGTGGAGGTAAGCTTCGTGATCTTACATTGGAAGTTGGTGTACTAGTGTTCAGGATGCTTCGGTAGTAACTTTTCCATATGTGAAATAATTGGACAGATGTGAATCCTCTCGGGGTTGTGGGAGTTATTACAGGCTTTTCACTTCCCTCATGTGCAGTGCTTGGTGAGCAGTGTAATCTGGTTTTCTAAATTGTTGCTCAGATTTCTGCATGCTTGAAACTTTAAAAAGACAGAAATTGGAAAAGGAGTACAACCAGGATCGCTTTCCTGCAATTTTTTAGTCTTGCTAGAGTTTTGTATGCTATTTAGTTTGGTTTGCCCATGGACATAGCCCTTGGCGAAGTTTTTGATACTGCTGTGAGGTTAGATCATTTAGAGTGATGTAAGCGTTGAATAGTGCACTAAAGAGAAAATAAGGTCATTCAAATCAGCCTTAATATACTTGATCTTGAAATGTGGAAGTTTTATGGTTTTAACTACTGAGTCATCAACAATTTTCGCAGGCATAGTCTATATCTATTAGGTTCACCATCTAAATATTTGGGCCAACTTTTTGTGATGGATAGTATTTATGGATTACTTACCCATGAAGAACTAAAACTGAAATATACCTTGCTTGGACAATGTCAACATTCCGGATTGCTGCATGGCTAAGCATTTTGTGGCTATAGGAAAGCTGGACCTGTGAATGCATGTATACTCTGTTATTGCTATCAAAGACTAATTTCATGATGTATCAAGTTCCGCCAATATCATTCCCTACATTTTTATGAATTATTTCGTTGCTGTGATCGAGGCATTTGCTTTTAACTAATTTTATGACTTATTTCGTTGCTGTGACATACTTTTAAAGATTTTGTGCTGACTTTCCAAGTTCTCCTTTTTCATGCATTTTCCTTTAAATGTTTTCTCTAGGATGGAATGCTTGCATTGCACTTGTCTGTGGCAATTGTGTTGTTTGGTAAGTAAGCTGGGAGCTCCATCTTCTTTCTGCCCTTTTTTCTTTCCATTTATAGAACCAGGGCTCTAAATTCTACTGCTATAATCCATAGGTATTCTAGACTATTGGGGGAGGACTTTAGAATATGTACATCAACTGAAGTTGCTATGCAATTCACTTGTAATTATCTGTTATGCGGGTATTGATTCATTGCCTGAATACGCTGGCCAATTTCTGGTCCTTGGTGCACACATTCTTCAACAGCCAGATTTTCTTGATAGCTTACTCTTGTTCATTTTTCCACAATACTCAGCCTGATTTATTCTCTGCCTACTGGTATTTTCCAATTAACTGTGCCCATAGTTGTATGTCTTCGCTAAGTAATAAGTATATTGATTTGGATAACTGGACAGCTTTGAGGAGGCGGTGCAGTTTATGTCTAATCTAAGACTTCAAGACATGTATTTGACATGCAATGATAGGGAAGCAATTGCAGTTGTTGTTCTGTCCCACTTTTTGGACAACAATCACCATCTTAATGCGCCCTATCTCTATATTTCTGCAATGAAATGCTGCTTTGATGATCCCTCCAAAAAAACCCAGGGGGTAAAAAAGAAAAGAAGGAAAGAAATCCAACAGAAAGAAAAGCACTAACTCTGCTATTTGCCTTATTTTTTTTACTATCTCCCAAGTTAGATATTTCTTTTTGCTGATCACCAGTTTATGAAAATTGTTTAATCAATGTCATAATAGGAAAGGTGCACCAACAACTCCTTTGGTGACTATTGCAATGACGAAGCTAGTTGCTGGTGTTTTGGAAAGGAACAACTTACCTGGTTCTATTTTTACCTCACTTTGTGGAGGGCTGAAATTGGTCAGGCAATAGCCAAGGATACACGCATACCTCTGGTTTCCTTCACTGGAAGTTCCAAGGTACTACTGTATTCTCTTCTAGCTCACTTACTTGCAAGGTCCCTTTCTCTTTAGTTCCCTATCAGAACTTAAGGTCCTCTAGCATATTTGATTCCTTATTTTATGTTCTGTAGATATGCAACGTTAAACAAAACGATTCTTCCCTTTCTCTTGGTTACTGTGCTGGTTGATATTCTCAGCTCCTAACATGATATGATCACATTTATTTTGCTGCTTATTTTTCTTGGGTGAAATCTGAGATCCTTGTTTAGAAATTCTGTTCATGCTCATCTACAGGTTGGTTTGATGGTTCAGCAGACAGTGAATGCAAGACATGGTAAATGTTTGCTAGAATTAAGTGGAAACAATGCTATAATTGTTATGGATGACGCAGACATCCAGTTAGCTGTTCGCTCTGTTGTTTTCGCTGCTGTTGGTACAGCTGGCCAGCGCTGCACAACATGCCGTAGACTGTATTCGAGAGCATTTTGGATTCTTGCGAATATTTTGCTGTAGGTACCCTGGAGTAAATGTAAGACTAATACTCTGTATGCTTGCTTGCATTGAAGCTCCTCCATGAGAGCATATACCAGAAAGTACTTGATCAACTCGTTGACGTATATAAGCAAGTTAAAATAGGGGATCCTTTAGAGAAAGGTAACTTGCTTGGACCATTACATACTGCTTCCTCAAGGGAGAATTTTGAGAAGGGAATGGAGATCATTAAGTCTCAGGTACATATTATCCTTTAACTCTCTTGCCCAACTATCTCAACATCTGCATGGGTTGTCTTTTTCTACAACTATTTTCACAACACCTGTGGTTTAAACCTTTGTCCAATTGCTACTTAGAAGCAATGGTGTAGCTCTTATTCTGCTGCCCGATGCTGAAGCTCTACTTGGTTGGCTATTTGCAGGGAGGGAAGATCCTCACAGGTGGCTCAGTCATAGAGTCCAAAGGCAACTTTGTGCATCCCACCATAGTTGAAATTTCCCCGAAGGCTGATGTTGTTAAAGAAGAGTTGTTTGCCCCTGTCCTATATGTCATGAAATTTCGGGTATCTCTTTCCAGATAGAAGATAGTTTTCTGTTGAATTATTTAGACATGTCCATTTGCAATATGGTTTTGATTAAAATCAAGTATGTGTCTCTGTCATGCAGACTTTGAAGGAAGCAATCGAAATAAACAACTCTGTACCCCAAGGATTAAGTAGTTCCATGTTTACCCGCAGACCAGATGTCATCTTCAAATGGATTGGGTATGTAATTGAGCCCCTCAGATTTTGAAGAAATGCCTCTATTCTATTTCTTGCAGCTTCATTTTGAAGATTTGTAATATGAAAAACATCTACAGAGCAAATACTAGCATTTATTGAGACATTTAGGTTCTCCGTTCCATCTCATGTTCTGCCACCTGGCCCTACAGCTTTATTGTCCGTCTGTTATGTACATTGCAGACCACAAGGAAGTGACTGTGGCATTGTAAATGTGAACATCCCAACAAATGGAGCTGAGATAGGTGGTGCTTTTGGTGGTGAGAAGGCAACAGGTGGAGGTCGTGAAGCCGGGAGTGACTCATGGAAGCAATACATGCGACGATCAACTTGGTAACTTCTAGTTGTCCATACAGCACCATGTCGTCATCTTCTTTTCGACCAATCTGAAAAAAGTGCTCATGTCCAATTCAGCCTGACCAATGTTAATTTTTTTGTACAGCACAATCAACTATGGGAGTGAATTGCCGTTGGCACAAGGGATTAATTTTGGGTAGTCAGATTCACCTGCCTGGTAAGCATGTGAGACCTATGCACCTCGTTCGCTGCAGGATGAGGCCTCTCCCGAGCTGCAAAACCATTCCCTTGCTTTGGTGGTTTGGGCCTGTTACCAAGATCACTCCTCTGAATGAGTTTTCCAGTTACAACGAGCTGTTTGCCTAACTGTAGGAAAACAAGAACTCTTCCCGAAATAATCGAATGTTCTTTACCAGTAGCAATTCAATAAAGAAGTTCCCCATTCGAGTCCTCATTAGTTGGTGTACTACGAAAGGGGTTGGTCACTCCCTCTTGAAACTTACTCGGCGGACTCGATCTTCCAAGCTTGGCGTGCGGTGTCCGATCACAGTCGAAACTTAATTTCTTTTCGTCGTTCGTAATATGAGCAAATCGGTTGTCTTGTGGTAAAATAGCTTGTTCGAAAATCTGGACATCTCGTCCTAACTAATTTGGAAGGAAAAACAAAATTAAATGTACACAACGAGGATTGAGGACAGCTCAAATTCCCTCTTGTGATGACGGGCGCGACTTTCACACCTTGGAGGCATAAATATGCCTGGAGCAAACAATTGGTTTTCTTTTTCTTTTTGTTTTTCCGTTTTTTTTTGTGGGAGGGGGTAAAGCAAAAATATGCACTCTGAGGGGAAAATTACCAAAACAGTCTTAAGTCTATTACAATTGTGTCAATTCAGCTCCAAAATTACTGTTCTGAATATTTTATAGTTAAGTCAATTCAGTTCATCTAGCAAATTTTAGCCTACCGGGTGAAGGCCGATTGGCCGCCAACATAATATTTTGATATTTTTTTTCTTCCCCTACTCTCTTCTTCCTCCCTCCCATCTTCTTCTAGGTGATGGTCAGAGGATGGCCAGCGAGAGCCTTGCCGTGGCTCTCGACCACTGCGAGGCTATGCCTCTCTCGGCCATGGCGAGGCTAGCCATCCCTTTGGCCGATCGCCGAACCTTGGTGGCTAGCCGTCCTTTGAGGAAGAGGGAAGGGAAAGTAAAAAGAAAAGAAAAATAAAAATAAACATGTATAATAAAATTTAAAATAATATTAACATATTATGTTGCCGACCGGTTAGCGTCCATGTCAGAGCATGTTGGCAAAAGTTTGTCGGATGAATTAAATTAGCATGATTGTAAAAGATTTAGAACTGAATTGGAAAAAAAAATGATGACTAAATTAGCATAATTACGATAAAATTAAAGATTTTTACAATAACTTTCCCGCACTTTGAGTGGCAAACCTTTTTTTAATGCTTTTAATTTAGGCAAAATGACATAAATAATGCTTGAACTTTTATCTAATGTGCAATGTAGTTCCTAAACTTTTAATTTGATCCTATATGGTCTTTGAACTTAACTCAATGTGTAAAATAGTCCCTGGCCTGGACTTTTAATTTGACCAATATAATCCTAAATTTTTCAAAAATGTTTAACTTAGCCTCTGGATTTGAATCAATGAAAGGATTACATTAAACATTCTCTATAGTTCAGGACTAAATTAAACATGTTCCAAGTTTAAGGACCATATTAATCAAGTTAAAAGTCCAGAGACCGTATTACATTGAATTAAATTTTATAGATTATATTGATTAAATTAAAATTTTAGGTATTACATTACATATTAGATTTAAGTTTCTAAATCATTATGTTATTATCCCTTGATTCAAGGAGAAATCGATCAAGTTGGTGGTGACTTGGACGGGAGTGGGATGAAATGGCCATGAGCCCTATCCTCTGAGCAAGGAAGGTGCAGCATCAGCATCAACGTCAGTGATGCAGTTAATGTCCCCTCCAGTCCAGGGCACTTGGATTCCTCTCGATGAGTTGTCCTTATCCACTCGTTTGATTTCATATTTTTCGACAATATATAAATCGCCACTTCTTTTATTATCTCGTTTGTGTAAAATAAAAATTAACTTGGGTTCCATTGCCCTTAATTGGGCTTTTGCACCCGCGACATTTTTTACTGCCAAGAATCCACATTTATCGTTTAAGGAAATTATTGAAAAAGTCCTAAATCTATTTTATTTTTATCAATTTAATCATCAACTTCTTAATTTATTAATTTAGTCCTAATATTTTCACCTTTTTTGTCAATGAATCCTTCCGCCCAATTAATGGCTGAAAATAATTGGCAGGATGCTGGCCGTCTTACTCGATAAAATCAGAGTTGATGTAAATAATTTCCAATAACATTTTTCTCAAAATTTTTTATTTTTTCTTCTTTATTTGGGATTCGATTGACAATTAAAATATTTAGGGTTGAATTAGCAAAAGTACAATATGTTTAGCACTCTTTGAACAAATTTTTCCTCTGTTCTAACACCAGACATCAAAAATAAAAAAGAAGTTGTTCTTGTGATTTTCAATTAATTAGAATGACAGAATATCATTTAATATGTGCATAATAATGTAGATATAGTGTTTCTTTTTTTTCCACATGTATCTCATTCAGAAAAGTCAATAGCACGCGAGACGAGTCCTCTCTTCGGATTCTTCAAGGTGCGAACTTCACTCGTAGGATACCTGTTCGATTAGGCAAGTCAATCCGTATAATACTCGTGTTCCAGTAGTCAACAGCCTACGTGGCTACTATTCAATGACGTGATGATATGAATTTGTCATTATTGCTATATTCGACAGATTAAAAAAAATCATAAATACTTAATTAGCTAATGATAATCATCCCAATCCGGATAAGCCAAATTGACCTGGCGAGTAATTTAGTTGGAAAAAAATGCAATTTGTTAGGACAAGACAGGCATATTCGTGTAACTTTGCAGAAGCTTCCTCAATAATTGTAATCGTTCCACCAACTTGGCCTTAATCCCGCGATGACAATCCGAAAGAGGACAAGAGGAAGTGGTCCTGCGATTTTAATCCCACCATATTAGGAAAAAGGGTTTTGTTGGCGAGAAGCGTCAAGGTCGTTTAAGAAATTCATGGGTTAGGTGAAAGCTACTTCTCTTAGGAAGATGAGAAGCCGCAGCAGGTGTCATCGGTAGAAGAAACCACGTAGAACGACCGGTATTTATGTCAACTATTTTCGACCAAAATTAATCGGATGGACTCAATTAGCATAAATACAAAAAAATTTAGAACTGAATTGGCACAATTCAAAAGTTCAGTATGAAATTGGCATTAATACAAAATGTTTAGGACTTTTTTGAACACTTTTTCCCTAAAGGTGAGTATAGGCCGGATGGATAGAGTCCAGACCTAAATCTCAAACCTGATCCTGTTATAACCGATTCCCAATTTTTGGAATCGAGAACCTATCTTGTTTATCTTGAAACTTGTTTTGGAACTGACCCTACTTTTCAATCCGGTTCCAGAGTCTACTCGAGAACCTATTTTTCCTTTTGTTTCTTCTTCCGATTTTTTCCATCAGAATAATATGACTATCGATAAAATGATCCAAATAAAAGATGAATAATAAAACTTACTATCCGTCAAAAGCAACAATCCCTAACATGAGCAATAAAAATTACAATCCACCAAAGGCAACAATCCAAAATATAATGGACAGTATCTAAAAATCAGTTCTACTAGAATCGAGAACCGAACCGATTTCAACCGGTCGTCAAAAATTAGAACTAGTTCTCGAACCAATTCGAACAGGAACCAATTCTCGGCCTGTCTTTCGAGTGGTCCCATCCGATTTTTTGGTAAATCTAGTCTGGTTGCGCACCCATACTTTTTCCCTTGGGAAACTAATCAACAATTTCAAAGATGCAAACCTTGATGATTTTCAAGAAAAAGTCTGTCAAAATTATCAGCAAAATGTGATAAAAGGGGAGAGAGGTAAAAGTTGTTAGAACGGATTTGAAGATCTTCCATTAATAAGTACTTCTCAGACGTGTTTTAACCTCAACTGAGATGACCATCTATATTTATTTATTTATTTATTTTAGAGCTGAGACAATTTTTTGGGACCTCCAACAAGACTCGGAAGTGTGGATGCATTCATTCATATCTCCATCCCACTTCTGATCACCCACTTGATGCAGACACTTCACAAACACTTCAAAGCCGGGTCTGCGGCCTCAGTTGCTTAGGACAACATGGAGGAGAATTTGACACCCTCCCATCTAAAGGATGGGAAAAAGACAAGGCACGTGCATTTATGTACGTGGATCTGTTTGCAGGTGTCGTGGCGGGACATGGAGTGTTCCTGATCAACCAAACAAGAAATGGGCCACGTGCTGTCTCCCGTCAAAATTTATGCCCAGAAGCTCATTCAAGGCAATTTATGTCCGGCACTGCAAGAGGAGCCACACAACAGGATGAATTCGTGTCTGCTATCTCTAACTCAGTCTTATCTTGCAATCTCTGTCCACTTCTTGCTCCTCTGCTCTGTTCAGTCCATCCTGGAACTCAGACCAGTGATCAGATTGTCCAATTCATGCTGCTGCTCACCACGCCCACATTATAGCTCACCACCCTGCATCACTGCCGATGAATCCATAGGAGGAAAGAAGAGAGAAAACCAACCATTTTGTTTTTCCATTTTCAGTTACTGGATGATTCCTTCGATCGCAATTTCCCAGCATTGAAAGTCTGTGTAGTAATTCTCGAGTGTTCGCGAGAATAAAGTAAATGATAAACACTACGGCTTTAAGGACTAGTAACACCTAAAAGTACCTATTGATTTGAACCATTGAAAGTGTTGATGACATCATCGAGGTTCTTGGCCAATCACACGCAACTCCATTTCTTAAGGCAGGGTCATCATCATCACGTAGAGTCTCCAATCGCCGCTTGAGTTGAACAAAGCAACCTAAAACCCACTAACGTTTCGAGCTAGACAATGACTCAAGCGGCATCGCACTGTTTTGTTTTGTCTCAGTATGATCTTATTATGCACACAGAATCCTTCTTTGGCTCCTTTTCAATCATTAACTAGAAAAGTAGCTCAACCAGAGCATCCACCCCGCAGCCCAAAAATCAGTACACAACTGGACAAACCTAATTAGGTTTTCCTCTGATGCGTTACTAGACAGAAAAATATTCTCTTGGCCTTTCGAGACCCGTGACGTTCTCTAGCCATATCTGGAGAATCTCCATATTTCTATTGTCATCCCGATGAAACTTCAGCGCCGGTGCATGGGAATGGCACTCCCTATCAGAGCCACAAGTAGGCTTCGCCTTCCTATCATTCAAAAAGCGACATCCTTAAAGCCATCTTTGAAACTCATACTCAAGATTGAACCAAAAGGCATGCTAGGTAGATCAATTAGCAACAAGAGCAGGCATCCCTAACAAAATTCCAGCAAGATAACCGGCATTCCATTATCAGGTTCCCGGGGATTATGCAGAGTTCAGCATTGACTTTTGCATTTTCTCTCATTAAACTCTTGATATATTTCTTCTTTACCAAAAAAAAAAAAAAACTCTTGATATATTCCGATATCATGAACTAGATTTCGGTTGGAACTCCAGGAATGGCGAACTTTACACTAGAAAATTAGAAAAAGCTTTCCTCATGACGGAAACCTTCTGCTGAAGATGTCTTCTATTTTTTTCTGTAAGGCTCTTAAAATTGCTGCTAAAGATGTCCAACTGCGGCTACTTGCAAACGATTCTGCCGAAAAGGGAAGCAAAGATAAGTCCTTCCCTTGAATTTGCGGTGTCAAGCATCTTATCATTCCAATTTCTAATATTTCCTTTGATTTGACCAGATAAGCATAGCATCAGAACAATCAAATATCAAGTTACGAACAAAAATCAAGTGAGACGATAAATGAAACCGAGATGCCAAAATCTTCTAAAGAGAAATTAGATTTCCAATAACAAAGAGAACTTCTGTATTTCCTGATATCAACTTTCTGCAACAAGCATCTATCCTCGATTCTTTTCTTTTACCATTATTTTGTACTAGATGCAACGCTTGATGCACCGCGTCCACCTCTTTCCTGTTTCCATTCTGCATGTCCCAATCAGCCAGTTAGAGTCGAAAAGCAGCTTTCCGAGCGAACCAGTGTTGTACGAGGCATTTGCGTCTCTTCCTCATCGGGCTGCTTGGGTGGATCTCGATCCCAAACTCCGCCTCAGAAGATGTCTCATGGCAGATATCAAGTGCACTGTAGGATCTGGAGGTGGCTCCGATGACTTGAACTTCTTGCAGAAGTTCATATGCCTGGTCATGGCCTCTTCAGTACTAACAAGCCTCTCTGTTCTTACAATTTCATCTTTTATGGCCTCCGCGCATAGCCCGCATATCCATTTACCATGATATCGCTCTCGGATGCGTTCGATGTACGCAGGGGTGCATTCTTCTGTCAACCCACAGCAGTCACATATGGCGGATTCCACATCAATTTGAGCTGTGCCCACAAGCATGGCAGCTGGTTGAGTCTCTGGGGTTGAGATCACCAAAGGGTCACTAATTATGGTGGCGGACATGGTTAACAACCCTGTGATCAATGTAAAAATTAGTTTAAGAAGCACAACACCATGAAATTTAATCAATATTAGTCACTACTGCTAATTTGGAGCCTATTCTTCAGCTGCATCAAAGATGGAGCCCCAGAAAGGTGACAAGACGAAACTCGTCCCATTTAAGTCCCAAAATGTTTTCTTTTCATGTCAAAATTGATCAGATAAAGCTTAAACTGCAAAAAGCATGAAACCGAGTCACATCGTAATTTTCAAAAGCAGAACATAGGAAGGATACTAACATATATGAAATCAATCTCAACGTCTGGCCAGAGCTAACAAGGGGAAAGAAACATATTTTTCTTGAGAGGGGGGAAAAAGAAAAGCTCCACGAAAGAAAAAGTCCTATGCTTTCCGCATTGCATAAAGTGGAGAAACGCGTTTATGCCAATGAAACCATCTACTCGAGGTTCCATGTTCATGATGAATCAATCAGAAGCTAAAACGAGAAGAAACAAAAAAAAAAATCTCCATTTCCCTGACTACCCTCAATCCACAAGAAGCAATACCAACTAGAATCAGACCCAAATTGAGCTCTCGATCGAATTACCAGCAGAAGCAAATCGAAAGAGACCCCAGCCACGGGCGCTTCCTTCCCAATTCCCGACCGCTCTTCTGCTTCGCGAATCAAAACTTCCTTCCTCCCTCCGTTACCTTTCTTTCTCCCACTCGCCCTCTTCAATCGTCTCTTCTTCCGCGACGAAAGCCTCGCAACACATCAGAACCATTTCAAAAGAAAAATCGAAGCTTCGCGCGCCCCCAACACGAGCGATTTCTCGCTTCCACTTCCCGAAAACCCCAGAATCCCTGATCGAACGAGAGAGAGAGCTTGCGGATGCTGCGTTTAGACAATTGCCTAACACTGAGCAAATGCGATTATATGAATAGTGAGAGATTTCAGAGAGAGAGAGAGAGAGAGAGAGAGAGAGAGAGAGGGCGACTCAATGATTGATCGGGGCACTT
>JAGVVM010007343.1:0-20767 GCA_019149425.1 Psidium friedrichsthalianum
CCATCTTTTTTTTTTTTTTTTGGGGTCAACAATGAAAGGAGGCATGTGTTTTCTGACTGAGAAAAGTAATTTCAGTCGGCCGTTCTCCGACTAGCTCGTTCAATAGAAAGTGTCGATAATTCTCTTCTTCTTTTTTTTTTTTTGGGGGCATACATGTATCGATCTACTATTAGGGTCAAGTTTCAACTTTTCTCGTAGCCCATTTAATAACTCCATTTTGTTGACTCTAGAGAGGGAGAAACGGTTTGCTTTGATTAGTTTGCACATGACAGTCAAGGGGGGGTTGATGTTTTCCTCGTTCTCTTCCATGATTATAGCATATAACTATCATACTTACCACAATAAAATGCACCACGGATTTGGGATTGAAATTTCATACATGCGCTTAATTAAATAGTATATTTCCTAGTAATAATGCAGCGTGGAATAGATGCTTTTCCCTCATAAATAAGACCAAAATTGACTTCGGAACTAGCGCACCAACCACAACCCTCTCTCAAAATGACATGATTAAACTAAGACAAAGATAATGCCCCACCTTATCGGTCATGATCTTATCTACCTTTGATTGCGGTGGGTTTGGACTTGGAGAGGTGGCATGTCGCCTCATACATAAAAGGATAACAGTAAGGAACACTTATAGCACCTCATCAATCGTCATTGTGGATCAAATGGTCTTTTAGTCCAATTAGATCTGCAAAATGGGTCACAAATAGATTTAAACATATTAAGTGTTGGGAAAATTTTCAAAAAGTCCTAAACCTATTGTACTTTTGCTAATTTAGCCCTAAACATTTTAATTTTGTCAATTTAGTCCTAAACCTTTTATATTTGTGCAATTCGTTCTAAACTTTTTTTGTGCCGATTTAGTCCTAAACCTTTTGTATTTTCGTCATTCAGTCCATCCAGCCAACTTTGTTCGGCCGGCGCTGACGTGATTCGGCCGGTGCTGACATGTACGCTGATGGGGAAATTTTAATAATATTATAATTTTATTTTCAAATTATTTATTTATTTTTCCTTTCTCTCTTCTTCTGTTTTTATTTTTATTTTTGTTGATTTCTTCTTCTGTTTATTGTTCATCTTCTCCGCCTTCTTCCTCTAGGCTGTAAGAGAAGACCGGCGGTGCCATTGGGCGAGCTCAACCACCAGCGATGTCGTTCAGGAGGGCCAATGAGGTCCCCCACCGGTCACCAATGCTGCCGTCTTTGGGCAAGGCCAGCAGTGCCGTTGGGCGAGCTCGGCCTCACCCAGATCTGGTGAGGCCAAGACACCCCATGGCTAAGTGAGTCGGTCTCACCAGGGCTAGGCGCTCGACCAGCCCAACCATAGCGTCGCGTCGCCGGGTAGCTCTCCCTCGCCCGATGACGATGACTGCCTCGCCTCACCTTGGAGGAAATCCATCGCCCACTCCTCGCTGGCGATGACGCGAGAAAGACCCAATTTTCTCCTTCTGAGACTTCGATCTATGTGCAATGGTTTCCTATGAGGCATCCCCTCGTCCTCGGGTGTGCAATGGCGAGGCGGCGACACGACGCTATGGCTGGGCGAGGTCGTCCTCACCCAGCCATGGGGTAGCTTGGCCTCGCCAATCTAGGCAAGGCCAAGGTCACCCAACCACATCTCTAGCCTTGCCAGCGTCGGTGACCAGCAGGGATCTCGCTGGCCCTGCTCAATGACACCAGCTAATGGCCAAGCTCGTCCATGACACCCTCGATGACTATTCCACTACCGGTTTGAAGGAAGATGAACAGTAACAGAAGAAAAAGAAAAGGAAATAAATAAATAATAAATTTTAAAAAATATAATATTATTAAAAATGCCCGTCAGCATACACGTCAACATCGCGGGATCCCGTCCTGACCAAAAAAAATTGGCCGATAGACTGAATTGACAAAAATGCAAAAGTTTTAGGACTGAATTGACAAATAAAAGTTTAGGACTGAATTGGCACAAATGTAAAAGTTTTATGATTGAATTGGCAAAATTAAAAGGTTTAGGACTGAATTGGCAAAAGTGCATAGGTTTTGACTTTTTTTTGACAATTTCCCTGTAAGTGTTAAATGGGCAAAAAGGAAATTTTAAACTTACCTATATCCAAGCGACCTTGATGACTCTCTCTCCCTCTCTTTATCCTCTTTCATCCTCACTCAATCTCAACTCATTCGCTCTGTACTCTCATCATTTGATACGAGTTTTTTAGATTAGATTATAAAGTGTTGTAGGAATATGGTCGGTTTGGGGTATGAGTAGTGTATGAGTCCCTATTTTGAATCGCAATAAATAAGTTTATAGACGGGTTAAATGGGTTTATCCAAGATATACCAAAGTCTAAAAGGGTTCATAATTCTCCCCCCCCCCCCAAAAAAAAATTTCCATCTTAATTTTGGGAGGGAGAGAGCGAGATGGTATGGCTGTTTGGGATGGCAACGATCCTGCATTCCATGAAGCAAATCATACAAGCATTGAGAAATAGAGATCAAGGAACAACGGCCAAAAAAAGTAACATAAAATAACGAAAGATGGAATTCCCGCGCAACTTCTGATGATAAGAAATACAACGAAGAATCGCTTTTGCTGTGAAACGTTGCCCCAGAATTCGTGGCCCCAGCTTTGTCCACGAGAGAGAGTGGTTGACGAGGGAGGATCCTCCGCTTTCGAAGGAGATGACAAGCGAGCGCGTGCGCGTCCTCGGAGACCACGAACCGGTTACCCCCAGGTTTGAACAGGACGACCGCAATGGCGCAAAGCGGATCCAACCACGACGGCCGAGCTGACTCGTACGGTCAGGTCAGACATGGACGGGCCTCTATTCTATTCCTCCTCCTCCTCCGGACAGAAAAGTGGTACCCGGTTATCCACGGACAACGTGGTGATAAGACAATCCGTGCGCCATGTACCAAGTTTAAGTCTTCTTTTTTTTTTTTTTGGTCGAAAGTTTAAGTTAAGTTGACGAGCTCAAAGTAAGGGAAACGAAGAGAAAGATTCGCAAAGTGGGTCGATTTTCTTCGCTCCTGTGTTCAGCCGGTCAGGTCCTTCCAGAGGACTCGGGTGGACCTACCCCGTACTGCCAATTCTTCTCGTTGTGTTCCGATTGATTTGTCGCAAATGTTGAACGCGGAACTTCTTCTCTGACTGGGATGTTGTGAATCGTCCGATAGCTTATCGTGCCACTCTTCTTTCCGTTGACCTCATGCCTCTTCTTCGTCTTTCGAGAAAGACGAAAGGAATTCGCTAGCCAGTTTGACTGGGCTGTTTCGAGTCTAATTTATATTGTTGAGATAAAACGAGAAAATGCTAACGGATCTTGCAAATAAGTCGTACGAAATCACTAGAAAAATAAATAAAAAATAATAAAAGGCATCAGATATTTACGTGATTTGGTCCCGAATATCGATACTGACGTCCAGGGAAAGAGCCAGTCACAAATGATCCACTAAAATTGGAGAATTAGAGTTACAATCGCTCATATATTGAGTGTTTTTCACACCTTAGACCCAATACCCACAATGTTTAGTCTCACATAATTGCTCTTTAAAAGATCACGAGAATTACCTCACCATTTAAAAACATAATTGCTCTCTAATAGATCACGAGAATTACCTCACCATTTAAAAACATAATTGCTCTCTAATAGATCACGAGAATTACCTCACCATTTAAAAATTCGCGATTTGATGGAGAAAATGTCTCGATTGGATATAAGATTCACCGCACAAAGTTCCACTGTGTTCAAAGCTTTGTGTGCGTCCGATGTGAGCGTCCTGTTCACCAAATCAACAGAGCTCTCTCACACACAAAATCGCCAAATATCCGAAAATCTTCATGCCGCATGAACTGGGACTTTTCCTTGTGTGGAGTGTGGGTCTTTCGATGTGCCGTCCATGTGGACAACCATACCTAATTCATTGCAGAAAATTGCCATCAATTACTTTTTGAATGTGGAAAAGTCACGTCTTTTGATAAATATAACTTCTCCTTTTTTTTTCCTCCCTTCTGTCAGTTGTATTCTAAAAAGAACACAACATAGAGAATGAACGACGCTCTCTCCCTCTCTACTATATTGAAATGCATTCAAAGTGAATGGAACTCTCGAGACTACGAGGATGTCATCTAATCTATGGTAATTATGGTATGTCCTTATGATGTATTCATTTGATCGGTGATGCAAGCATTTAGTTTTGGACAAGTTTTCCCGGACGTTGATTTCTTTGGAGAAATGATTGCGTATCATCACTTTGCTTTATTTTTCCTAAAGAACCCACGTCCTACAGCCCTTTTTTCTGCGGTGTCTGACTTTCTTATGCGGCTATATAACTGAGTCAGAGGACTCTTTCTTTTGATAATCCACAAATATATGACATACTTTCATATTGGGTCCCACCAAATATTCACTATAAAATATAGGGTTAATACTACTGAAAACCTCAAACTAATACATCTACGATAAATTTATCCCAAACTATTTTTTTTTTATCATAAAAAACTCCAAACTGATGTATTTATGACAAGTTTACCCAAAACTGGTAAACTTGTAGCAAATTTACCCTCCGTTAGTTTTCGTTAAATTTAACGTCAAATTACTGAGTTAGATGGCACGCGGCAGTTCACAAGTATACGAGGTTGAGATTTTTACCCTTTTTTTTTGTCATAGGTGTATCAATTTGGGATTTTTTGTGATATTAACCCAATTTAACGAAGGGTAAATTTATCATAGGTATAATAGTTTGGGACTTTTTGTGGTAAAAAAAATTAGTTTATGGTAAATTTATTGCCGATATACCAGTTTGGGATTTTCGATGATCAAAAAAATAGTTTGGGATAAATATGTCATAGCTGTACCAGTTTGAGATTTTTCATGATAAAAAAATAATTTGGGTAAATTTATTACATATATATCAGTTTGAAATTTTTTGCGGTATTAACCCTAAAGTACATGTGTTCCCCGTCCTTAATTTGGTCAATCTGCAGCAAATTGGATTCAAACTCTTGAACTTGGTCAAAGTTGGACAAAGTTGCACTTAGGATATTTTTCACTGAAAAAAAAATCTTTCCATTGGATCAATTTTGTACACAAGTTCATATTCGAGATATTAATTTAACATATATATCAAAATATTGAACCATGCATTCATACAACATTTTAAACAACGTAGAAAGTTCTAAGTTCAAAATTTTCACATCAAAAGTGATAGAATATATAAATATTGAATCCGGTATTCATCGAATAGTTTAAGCAGAGAAAAATATCATAAGCTCGAATTTTTTAAGGCAGAAGCGATAGAATATTTAGATATTAAACTACGCACTTGTCTAAGTGCTTGGGCATATTGATTCCACGTTCTTTTTTCTTCAATGTCTTTGGGCCTCCGTATGTGCCGCTTATCATTGATTGATATGACTTTTAAGGGTGCACATAGGTTTTAATGAACTAGTGCCTTTTCTTTTATATCATATGAATTGTGTATCCAAGTGGGAAAAATATTATATGGCTATCTATATAACCTTCTTATAATAGATAATTACACAAATAGTTCCTAAACTTTGGCTAAATATACAATGTGATCCCCAAATTTTTAAATTTGTTCAATGTGATCCCTAAACTTTATTCTAATGTGCAATGTCATCCCTAAATTTTTAATTTGTTCGATGAGGCCTCTAAATTTTTTGGGTATGTTCAATCTAGTCCGTAAAATATATGAAAATATTTAATGTTGATCTTAAACTTGAATTAATGAAAGGACAACACTGAACATTTTCATATAATTTAGTGATTAATTGAACACGTATCAAATGTACAGGGATTACATTGAACACATAAAGTTCAAAGACGACATTGCACATTGGGCTAAAATTTAAGAATGACATTGATCAAATTCGACTTAGCAACTAAGGCATTGGCCACAACCATCCCTCAAAATGACATAATTAAACGTAAGACAAAGATAAAGCCCCCCCACTTATCGGTCATGATCTTATCTACTTTTTGATTGTGGTGTGTTTGGACTTGGAGAGGTGGCCTATCGCCTCATTCATACAAGAAGAAAAGTAAGGAACATGTCATAGTACTCATCAATTGTCATTGTGAATCAAAAGTCCTTTAACCCAAGATTCGACCTGTCAAAATGAGTCACAAACTCACTTCTTAATTTGTATATAATGGGCTGAGTTATTAAATTGATTAGTTATATTCAGTAAATGAGTGATGACGTTTAAACATAATATGAGTGTTAAATGGGTTATAAATTGATGGGAGGTGAGCGTTTTCAAGAATAATTCAGGTTTGACCAAGAACATGGAACCTACCAGTCAGACTAGGTTACTTATTTTTTGGAGCCTGGCCTTGTCATAAGTTTTAGGGTCTATCCAAGTTCCACATATATTCTTAATTGAACGATTATAGTGAACTATCACTTTAAATGACCACCACTTGTTGCTATAATCCACTAACTATAACTCATATTTACACATAATATGAATAAATATAAAATCTTAACAAAGTAAAAATCACAATCTAAATACCACTGAAAATAAAGCTCAGACTAGTGGTTTCAGATTACACACTCGTTATCGGGGCAACAAAATACCGCAAAATTGCTCAAGGGCATATACTAAGAAAAACACAAAAACTTGTTCTAATTTTAGGTTCCACCTACTTAAAAACTTAACTATTTGAACAGATTTCCTAAGTTTTGGAATCTGAAACCTACTATACATATCATAGAATAATGCAAACCCTTTTTAGATGGGTCATGAATGAATCATAGATGAGTTTACAACTTATTTAGACCAAACATACATTTATAAACCTCTTTTCATTCACTTTCGCGCTCACTCACTTTGCACTCTCATCTTAGTTTAAGTATGAGCTTTCCTAAATTGAATTAAATATGAAAGTATTTTAGGAATATAAGTCGGGTCAGACATAAGTTGAGAATAAGTCACTAGATTTGCATTGCAATAAATGAGTCATAAACGAGCTAAATAGATCTAGTTGGATCGCATCATATGATCCAACCCAACCCATCGGTTTGACGAGTCTACCTAATATATACCTAAGTCTAATAGGGCTCGTAATCTCCTCTTTTTCCCTGATTTCAATCTTAATTTTGGGGAGGGAGAGAGGAGAGAGATATAATATGGCATGGTATGGTATGGCATGGTATGGTATGGTATGGCTGTTTGGGCGTGACAACGATCCTGCATACTATGAAACAAATCATGGAAGCAGTTGACAATAGAGATTAACAACGGCAAAAAGAATAATATGAAATAACAGAAAAAAAAAAAATTGAATTCCCGCGCAACTTCTGACGAGAAGAAATATCAACAACGAAGAATCGGTTTGCTTTGAAACTTTGCACGCAGAATTCAAGCCCCCAGCTTCGGGCACGAGAGAGAGAGAGAGAATAGTTGACGATGGAGGAGCCTCCGCTTTCCAAGGAGACGACAAGCGAGTACGTGCGTGTCCTTTGGAGATCACGAACCAGTGAACCGCGAGGTTTGAACGGGACGACTGTAATGGCGGACAAGTGGATCGACCACGACGGCCGAGCTGACTCGGGAAAGTCGAGGTCATACATGGACGAGCCTATATTCTGATCCTCGTCCGGACAGAAAGAGTGGTACCCCCTTATCCACGGACAACGTGCCGATAAGATAATCGGCGCGTTATACGCCAAGTTGAGTTAAGTTGACGAGCTCGAATTAATGCAAAGGGAAGAGAAAGATTCGCCAAAGTGTGTCGATTTTCTTCGCTCCTGGGGTCAGCTGGTCAGGTCCTTCCAGAGAATTCAGTGTACCTACTAGGCTACTAACCAATTCTTCTCGTTTTTGTTCCGATTAGTACCGTCGCAAATGTTGAACACGAATCTTCTTCTCTGATTGGGATGTTTTGAATCATCCGATAGCTTATCACGCCAATCTTTCTATCCATTGACCTCGCATGGGTTCTTCGTCTTTCGAGAAAAGACAGAAGGAATTCGCTGGCGAGTTTGACTGGGGTGTTTTGAGCATAAACTCCATATACCGAACCATCAAACCACCACGAAAGTGCAAGATTTTAAGCACGCAGGAAGTTCTGAGTCTAAATTTTTCAAGACGAAAGTGATGAATTATTTAAATATTGAATCAAGTATTCAACGAATATCGTAAGCAGAGCAAAAGATCCCCAGCTCAAATTTTTTGAGGCGGGAGCGATAGAATTTTTGGATATTAAACCCCTTATTTATCTAACTGCTTACAAGCACATTGGTCCAAAATCCGTGAGTTTATTAACACCATGTTCTTTTTCTTCAATGTCTTCAGGCTTCTACATCATAGACTGATATGACTTTTCAGGGTGCACGTGGGTTTTAATGAACTAAAGTCAATGACCCATTTGATCGACATTAGACATTTTTGTTTTATTTATGGGCAAAATTAAATATGTATCAAAAGTTCAAGGACTAGATTGAATAAATTTAAAGTT
This sequence comes from Psidium friedrichsthalianum, assembly GCA_019149425.1. NCBI lineage: Eukaryota > Viridiplantae > Streptophyta > Magnoliopsida > Myrtales > Myrtaceae > Psidium > Psidium friedrichsthalianum. The sequence continues at coordinate 8,471 of JAGVVM010007343.1, forward strand.
CAAAGACGGTATTGAACAAATAAAAGTTCAGGAATCGCATTGCATATTGGACTAAAGTCAATGACCCATTTGTGTCATTTTCCCTCCATATAACATCACTTTACTGGATAAGTTCTTACGCCCTTTCAGTGTACGTGTTTAATGATCCAAAACTGCAGCTCTAGAGGATCACCGAAGTCGAATGCTTCTGTAAATTTCTACCTGTTTCAACTTCGAGAAGGAACACTTCGACAAATCACTTGTTCGGTGTCTTCTACGGTTCGACCATGCATGAGTTCATGAGTTGTTCCAACCACGAAAGCAGTAGCGACATGCAAAAGGCACATTAAAATCGTCTCTTATGTTCATAAATCCATCACAAGTAGAAACCCACCTTCTTACTAGTTCAATAGAAGTTTTTCATGTTCATCGGAGCCGATGGTACAGCAGACAACTCTTCAAGAAGCTTGTATCCGGATGCTGCTTTCGAGTCACTTCCGCATGTGTCGTGACTTCAAGGAAGGAGCAGTATCTTGCCGATGTGTTTGCTGCTCTCAATAAGCCGGTGCGCTTCCGCTGCTTCGGATAAAGAAAAACGCTTGAACACCACAGGCTTCACCTTGCCTTCAGCGACTGCCGGCCAAACATTCTGCTCGACCTCCGTCACGATCGTGGCTTTATCCTCTGGATTTCTGTATCGCAGGCCGGCAGCTACAAATGCGTAACAATACACTTAAAAGGGGAGAATGTCTCTGTTCTGGAGAAGGAAAGAAAGTGGATGCAATTCTACTAGCAGAGTCATTAGCTTTTGCCAAGAGGAAGGTGAGGAATAAATCATCACTAAGAAAAAAAGAGAACTTTTAAACATCTTCAAATATTAGTGACACTTCAGTGCTCTCCGATGGAGATCGCACTCTCGAACCTGAAATTAATTTCCTGAAGTCGAAATTAATGACCAGAAACCACAAGAAAACTCAAGTTAAAATCCGGTCACGAATGCAGTAGTTTCTGTACCTTGGACTGTCAGACGTTTGGCGAGCAGACCACTCAGATCGACCTGTGTGGCTACTCCGCCCAGAAAACCGATGATGAAGAGCCTCCCGTCGAAATTCAAGCAATCGAGGTTTCTCTGGAAGTAGGATGCTCCGACACAGTCCAAAATGACATCGACTCCTGCTATAGAAGCAGGTTTTTCAGTAGCTGAGCCTTTTGAAAACTTACGGCAGCAAGACACAAGTATCTCGCCGTGCTGCGACTCCATTCAACGTCATTTGCAGACTAATGACTTTAAAATTTTTGTAAGAGCGGTCAAGATCTGGGTTATCAGAGGAAGAAATCAATGTGATTCCTCCGCACACTGCTTTTTCGGGTGACATCATTCATCATATGTTGAAGTTGCACTGATCCATGCATAGCTCTTTATCAAAAATCTCGATTCTCTAATGGATCAGGAGGACTGGTAATCCAAGGGATAAGAATTCCATGAGCGTGGATGCAAAGGAAATTGCGGTTATATACCTCTCTGTTCTGTTTCTTCCTTTACTCGGGCGACAAAGTCCTCGGTCTCGTAATTGATGCATACGTCGGCTCCGAGATCCTTGCAAGCGGCTAACTTTTCCTCACTACCTGGCGTTTAAGAGACACTGAAGATAGCTCAGCAAGTATAACACTCCGTACAATCAATTTGCGAAAACAAAATCTTGATGTACCTGCCGTGACAAAGACTCGGGCACCATGGTACTTCGCTATTTGGACTGCGAATGTACCGATTCCACTGGAACCTCCGTGAACCTAGACATCATAAGGCATCAGTTCATCGCTTATGTAGTCGTTTGTGCACGAGAGACTCACTTAGGCAAGAGCATAATGGACACTGAAACATCGGACACTCTCGCTTTCTATTGAAGAACGGATCGTACTGATTTGACACTACAAGAACTGATGAACTTTTTACTGACATGAAAACAACAAAAGAGATGCTATAGTCGCCTCATTGAACGACTCATACATTATACCAAACTTAGCAAAGATTAAGAATGAATGAAGAGATAAGGAAAAATTACCGGAAAGTAGATGATTTAACCAAGTACAGTAGTCAAAAGTTCTGGATAATACACCAATTGATTTTACAACCAGGCTGAGAGAAGTTACCAAGAATGTTTCTCCTGTGGAGAGCCGACTCCTCATGAAAACGGTGGACCAAACGGTGCATGCCACCTCCGGCAAACTAGCCGCGTCTGTGACAGAGATGCCTGGCGGAACCGGAAGCACTTGCCCCTCCGGTACAGCGACTTTCTCGGCATATCCTCCCCCGCTGAGAAGTGCACAAACCTGTAGTTAAACCATCCAAATAAATTCACATCACTAATTGAATGAACAACACAGGATCACAAATTCCGAAATGAACTAAAATGCAGTGGATTAAACTTTCACATTATCGCATCACTGATCAAACCTCACATACGGAAATAACTTTTCCGCGGACAATGTATCCTTTTAAGCATCTTTTAAAACACTCATCATCCTTTGTGAACAAATAAAATACCATGAATCACCCAAACAGGCAAGACTTAGCTGTCATTGAATAGACAGATCGGATCACAGTACCAAGAGCAAAATACGTTGGCCAAATCAAGAATCACCTGATCTCCGATTCTCCAACGACAGACATTCTTGCCCACGGCTTCCACGACGCCAGAACATTCAAGACCCAGGTATGTGCTCGATCCTGGTGGAGGAGGATAAAGGCCTTTCCTTTGGTATGCGTCGCCTAAATTCAATGCCGAAGCCGACACTCTGATCAGCACCTCATCTTCTTTGATTTCTGGGTCTCCCACTTCTTGAATCCTGAGAACTTCTGGTCCACCTTCACTTGTTATCACCACAGCCTTCATTCTCTTTTCGTTAAACTGGAGAACAAAATGTCTCTCCACTCCCTCATGCAGGTCCAGAAGTCATCGATCTTGTCCTAAGTGGGGTGTACTAAATTCATAGATTCTGGTATAGATGGTGACATTTCTCTTAACTAATCTTCGACGAATCAACATCATGATGAGGGCCAAACATAATGAATTAAACAACTGGCAACTCAAATGGAATCTCACTTTCAGGATCAAACAAGCATGTAACGCTGAAATGAAATCGGCATTATTTGCAGCTACATTGATGGACGTACTGTCAAGAATTCGCAACTTTGGCATGTATAACTATGAGATGCTTCTCAAACATTCGAAAGCTTCGGCCAAAAAGGAGAAAACTTAAGGTCTGAATCTGCAAGTTCTTCACAATACGAGTACGAGTATGGTCCTCCGGGCCAAATTGTTATTTTAGCCAGATGGGGACGGAGGATCTGCGGTAGGATTTACGAATAGCCAGTGGCGACGAGTAGCAGCCCAGAAGATCAAACTTAAGGAGAGCCGCAGAACTTCCACAATCCGTGAATGTCAACCAGTAAAACAAGTTAAGGGGGGTAATTGGGTGAAGATTGGTAATTTTTTAAACTCAAGCCAAATCGTCTATTGGAGTTCGTTTGAGGTGGAAAACACTCAATCTTTCCCCAGATAAACAAGAGTTCTTCTAAGCTGGCTACATGCTCGTTTTAAGTAAAATGAATCGGACTAGACAAAAATCTCAGACGAAAATCTCATTAATCTCGTGGATTAAGTAAAATGCGAGTAGCAGTCGAAACGCAAGGGTCACAACATAACACACTCTGCATTTTGTGGCATAGGCAGTCAAACTTGCTCCTTTGCACATTACACAACTTTCCTTGTCATTTGGTTCATGATCTAATTTCCCCGAAAAGCCCACCTAAATTCAAACTTTAACACACTAGGGGTGTGCAAAGAAACTAGTAACTGCCCAACTACCTAGAACCAAACTGAATCGGCCTAGAACTGGTGAGTCTCGAGGAAACAAGTCCAGTTCCCAATTCTAATGAACTGGAACCAATGGGTATCGTTCCGATGTCCTGGTTCAAGTGTGGATCCGCTCACCTGCTCACCCAGACCTACTGGTATTATATATTATATAATATAATATATAATACCAGTAGGTCTGGGTGAGCAGGTGAGCGGATCCACACTTGAAACCAGGAATCGGACCGATACCCATTGGTTCCAGTTCATTAGAATTGGGAACTGGACTTGTTTCCTCGAGACTCACCAGTTCTAGGCCGATTCAGTTTGGTTCTAGGTAGTTTGGGCAGTTCCTAGTTTCTTTGCACACCCCTAGTGTGTTAAAGTTTGAATTTAGGTGGGCTTTTCGGAAATTAGATCATGAACCAAATGACAAGGAAAGTTGTGTAATGTGCAAAGGAGCAAGTTTGACTGCCTATGCCACAAAATGCAGAGTGTGTTATGTTGTGACCCTTGCGTTTCGACTGCTACTCGCATTTTACTTAATCCACGAGATTAATGAGATTTTCGTCTGAGATTTTTGTCTAGTCCGATTTCATTTTACTTAAAACGAGCATATAGCCAGCTTAGAAGAACACTTGTTTTCTGGGGAAAGATTGAGTGTTTTCCACCTCAAACGAACTCCAATGGACGATTTGGCTTGAGTTTAAAAAATTACCAATCGTCACCCAATTACCCCCTTAACTTGTTTTACTGGTTGACATTCACGGGATTGTGGAAGTTCTGCGGCTCTCCTTAAGTTTCATTTTCTGGGCTACTGCTCGTCGCCACTGGCTATTCGTAATCCTACCGCAGATCCTCCGTCCCCATCTGGCAAATAACAATTTGGCCGGAGGACCATACTCGTACTCGTATTGTGAAGAACTTGCAGATTCAGACCTTAAGTTTTCTCCTCTTTTTGGCCGAAGCTTTCGAATGTTTGAGAAGCATCTCATAGTTATACATGCCAAAGTTGCGAATTCTTGACAGTATGTCCATCAATGTAGCTGCAAATAATGCCGATTTCATTTCAGCGTTACATGCTTGTTTGATCCTGAAAGTGAGATTCCATTTGAGTTGCCAGTTGTTTAATTCATTATGTTTGGCCCTCATCATGATGTTGATTCGTCGAAGATTAGTTAAGAGAAATGTCACCATCTATACCAGAATCTATGAATTTAGTACACCCCACTTAGGACAAGATCGATGACTTCTGGACCTGCATGAGGGAGTGGAGAGACATTTTGTTCTCCAGTTTAACGAAAAGAGAATGAAGGCTGTGGTGATAACAAGTGAAGGTGGACCAGAAGTTCTCAGGATTCAAGAAGTGGGAGACCCAGAAATCAAAGAAGATGAGGTGCTGATCAGAGTGTCGGCTTCGGCATTGAATTTAGGCGACGCATACCAAAGGAAAGGCCTTTATCCTCCTCCACCAGGATCGAGCACATACCTGGGTCTTGAATGTTCTGGCGGCGTGGAAGCCGTGGGCAAGAATGTCTGTCGTTGGAGAATCGGAGATCAGGTGATTCTTGATTTGGCCAACGTATTTTGCTCTTGGTACTGTGATCCGATCTGTCTATTCAATGACAGCTAAGTCTTGCCTGTTTGGGTGATTCATGGTATTTTATTTGTTCACAAGGATGATGAGTGTTTTAAAAGATGCTTAAAAGGATACATTGTCCGCGGAAAAGTTATTTCCGTATGTGAGGTTTGATCAGTGATGCGATAATGTGAAAGTTTAATCCACTGCATTTTAGTTCATTTCGGAATTTGTGATCCTGTGTTGTTCATTCAATTAGTGATGTGAATTTATTTGGATGGTTTAACTACAGGTTTGTGCACTTCTCAGCGGGGGAGGATATGCCGAGAAAGTCGCTGTACCGGAGGGGCAAGTGCTTCCGGTTCCGCCAGGCATCTCTGTCACAGACGCGGCTAGTTTGCCGGAGGTGGCATGCACCGTTTGGTCCACCGTTTTCATGAGGAGTCGGCTCTCCACAGGAGAAACATTCTTGGTAACTTCTCTCAGCCTGGTTGTAAAATCAATTGGTGTATTATCCAGAACTTTTGACTACTGTACTTGGTTAAATCATCTACTTTCCGGTAATTTTTCCTTATCTCTTCATTCATTCTTAATCTTTGCTAAGTTTGGTATAATGTATGAGTCGTTCAATGAGGCGACTATAGCATCTCTTTTGTTGTTTTCATGTCAGTAAAAAGTTCATCAGTTCTTGTAGTGTCAAATCAGTACGATCCGTTCTTCAATAGAAAGCGAGAGTGTCCGATGTTTCAGTGTCCATTATGCTCTTGCCTAAGTGAGTCTCTCGTGCACAAACGACTACATAAGCGATGAACTGATGCCTTACGATGTCTAGGTTCACGGAGGTTCCAGGGAATCGGTACATTCGCAGTCCAAATAGCGAAGTACCATGGTGCCCGAGTCTTTGTCACGGCAGGTACATCAAGATTTTGTTTTCGCAAATTGATTGTACGGAGTGTTATACTTGCTGTGTCTCTTAAACGCCAGGTAGTGAGGAAAAGTTAGCTGCTTGCAAGGATCTCGGAGCCGACGTATGCATCAATTACGAGACCGAGGACTTTGTCGCCCGAGTAAAGGAAGAAACAGAACAGAGAGGTATATAACCGCAATTTCCTTTGCATCCACGCTCATGGAATTCTTATCCCTTGGATTACCAGTCCTCACGATCCATTAGAGAATCGAGATTTTTGATAAAGAGCTATGCATGGATCAGTGCAACTTCAACATATGATGAATGATATCACCCGAAAAAGCAGTGTGCGGAGGAATCACATTGATTTCTTCCTCTGATAACCCAGATCTTGACCGCTCTTACAAAAATTTTAAAGTCATTAGTCTGCAAATGACGTTGAATGGAGTCGCAGCACGGCGAGATACTTGTGTTTTGCTACCCTAAGTTTTCAAAAGGCTCAGCTACTGAAAAACCTGCTTCTATAGCAGGAGTCGATGTCATTTTGGACTGTGTCGGAGCATCCTACTTCCAGAGAAACCTCGATTGCTTGAATTTCGACGGGAGGCTCTTCATCATCGGTTTTCTGGGCGGAGTAGCCACACAGGTCGATCTGAGTGGTCTGCTCGCCAAACGTCTGACAGTCCAAGGTACAGAAACTACTGCATTCGTGACCGGATTTTAACTTGAGTTTTCTTGTGGTTTCTGGTCATTAATTTCGACTTCAGGAAATTAATTTCAGGTTCGAGAGTGCGATCTCCATCGGAGAGCACTGAAGTGTCACTAATATTTGAAGATGTTTAAAAGTTCTCTTTTTTTCTTAGTGATGATTTATTCCTCACCTTCCTCTTGGCAAAAGCTAATGACTCTGCTAGTAGAATTGCATCCACTTTCTTTCCTTCTCCAGAACAGAGACATTCTCCCCTTTTAAGTGTATTGTTACGCATTTGTAGCTGCCGGCCTGCGATACAGAAATCCAGAGGATAAAGCCACGATCGTGACGGAGGTCGAGCAGAATGTTTGGCCGGCAGTCGCTGAAGGCAAGGTGAAGCCTGTGGTGTTCAAGCGTTTTTCTTTATCCGAAGCAGCGGAAGCGCACCGGCTTATTGAGAGCAGCAAACACATCGGCAAGATACTGCTCCTTCCTTGAAGTCACGACACATGCGGAGTGACTCGAAAGCAGCATCCGGATACAAGCTTCTTGAAGAGTTGTCTGCTGTACCATCGGCTCCGATGAACATGAAAAACTTCTATTGAACTAGTAAGAAGGTGGGTTTCTACTTGTGATGGATTTATGAACATAAGAGACGATTTTAATGTGCCTTTTGCATGTCGCTACTGCTTTCGTGGTTGGAACAACTCATGAACTCATGCATGGTCGAACCGTAGAAGACACCGAACAAGTGATTTGTCGAAGTGTTCCTTCTCGAAGTTGAAACAGATAGAAATTTACAGAAGCATTCGACTTCGGTGATCCTCTAGAGCTGCAGTTTTGGATCATTAAACACATACACTGAAAGGGCGTAAGAACTTATCCAGTAAAGTGATGTTATATGGAGGGAAAATGGCACAAATGGGTCATTGACTTCAGTCCAATGTGCAATGCGATTCCTGAACTTTTATTTGTTCAATACCGTCTTTGAACTTTAAATTTATTCAATATAGTCCTTGAACTTTTGATACATATTTAATTTTGCCCATAAATAAAACAAAAATGTCTAATGTCGATCAAATGGGTCATTGACTTTAGTTCATTAAAACCCACGTGCATCGCCCTGAAAAGTCATATCAGTCTAAGATGTAGAAGCCTGAAGACATTGAAGAAAAAGAACTGGTGTTAATAAACTCACGGATTTTGGACCAATGTGCTTGTAAGCAGTTAGATAAATAAGGGTTTAATATCCAAAAATTCTATCGCTCCCGCCTCAAAAAATTTGAGCTGGGGATCTTTTGCTCTGCTTACGATATTCGTTGAATACTTGATTCAATATTTAAATAATTCATCACTTTCGTCTTGAAAAATTTAGACTCAGAACTTCCTGCGCTTAAAATCTTGCACTTTCGTGGTGGTTTGATGGTTCGGTATATGGAGTTTATGCTCAAAACACCCCAGTCAAACTCGCCAGCGAATTCCTTCTGTCTTTTCTCGAAAGACGAAGAACCCATGCGAGGTCAATGGATAGAAAGATTGGCGTGATAAGCTATCGGATGATTCAAAACATCCCAATCAGAGAAGAAGATTCGTGTTCAACATTTGCGACGGTACTAATCGGAACAAAAACGAGAAGAATTGGTTAGTAGCCTAGTAGGTACACTGAATTCTCTGGAAGGACCTGACCAGCTGACCCCAGGAGCGAAGAAAATCGACAACACTTTGGCGAATCTTTCTCTTCCCTTTGCATTAATTCGAGCTCGTCAACTTAACTCAACTTGGCGTATAACGCGCGGATTATCTTATCGGCACGTTGTCCGTGGATAAGGGGGTACCACTCTTTCTGTCCGGACGAGGATCAGAATATAGGCTCGTCCATGTATGACCTCGACTTTCCCGAGTCAGCTCGGCCGTCGTGGTCGATCCACTTGTCCGCCATTACAGTCGTCCCGTTCAAACCTCGCGGTTCACTGGTTCGTGATCTCCAAAGGACACGCACGTACTCGCTTGTCGTCTCCTTGGAAAGCGGAGGCTCCTCCATCGTCAACTATTCCCTCTCTCTCGTGCCCGAAGCTGGGGGCTTGAATTCTGCGTGCAAAGTTTCAAAGCAAACCGATTCTTCGTTGTTGATATTTCTTCTCGTCAGAAGTTGCGCGGGAATTCAATTTTTTTTTTTTCTGTTATTTCATATTATTCTTTTTGCCGTTGTTAATCTCTATTGTCAACTGCTTCCATGATTTGTTTCATAGTATGCAGGATCGTTGTCACGCCCAAACAGCCATACCATACCATACCATGCCATACCATACCATGCCATATTATATCTCTCTCCTCTCTCCCTCCCCAAATTAAGATTGAAATCAGGGGAAAAGAGGAGATTACGAGCCCTATTAGACTTAGGTATATATTAGGTAGACTCGTCAAACCGATGGGTTGGGTTGGATCATATGATGCGATCCAACTAGATCTATTTAGCTCGTTTATGACTCATTTATTGCAATGCAAATCTAGTAACTTATTCTCAACTTATGTCTGACCCGACTTATATTCCTAAATACTTTCATATTTAATTCAATTTAGGAAAGCTCATACTTAGACTAAGATGAGAGTGCAAAGTGAGTGAGCGCGAAAGTGAATGAAAAGAGGTTTATAAATGTATGTTTGGTCTAAATAAGTTGTAAACTCATCTATGATTCATTCATGACCCATCTAAAAAGGGTTTGCATTATTCTATGATATGTATAGTAGGTTTCAGATTCCAAAACTTAGGAAATCTGTTCAAATAGTTAAGTTTTTAAGTAGGTGGAACCTAAAATTAGAACAAGTTTTTGTGTTTTTCTTAGTATATGCCCTTGAGCAATTTTGCGGTATTTTGTTGCCCCGATAACGAGTGTGTAATCTGAAACCACTAGTCTGAGCTTTATTTTCAGTGGTATTTAGATTGTGATTTTTACTTTGTTAAGATTTTATATTTATTCATATTATGTGTAAATATGAGTTATAGTTAGTGGATTATAGCAACAAGTGGTGGTCATTTAAAGTGATAGTTCACTATAATCGTTCAATTAAGAATATATGTGGAACTTGGATAGACCCTAAAACTTATGACAAGGCCAGGCTCCAAAAAATAAGTAACCTAGTCTGACTGGTAGGTTCCATGTTCTTGGTCAAACCTGAATTATTCTTGAAAACGCTCACCCCCCATCAATTTATAACCCATTTAACACTCATATTATGTTTAAACGTCATCACTCATTTACTGAATATAACTAATCAATTTAATAACTCAGCCCATTATATACAAATTAAGAAGTGAGTTTGTGACTATTTTGACAGGTCGAATCTTGGGTTAAAGGACTTTTGATTCACAATGACAATTGATGAGTACTATGACATGTTCCTTACTTTCTTCTTGTATGAATGAGGCGATAGGCCACCTCTCCAAGTCCAAACACACCACAATAAAAAGTAGATAAGATCATGACCGATAAGTGGGGGGGCTTTATCTTTGTCTTACGTTTAATTATGTCATTTTGAGGGATGGTTGTGGCCAATGCCTTAGTTGCTAAGTCGAATTTGATCAATGTCATTCTTAAATTTTAGCCCAATGTGCAATGTCGTCTTTGAACTTTATGTTGTTCAATGTAATCCCTGTACATTTGATACGTGTTCAATTAATCACTAAATTATATGAAAATGTTCAGTGTTGTCCTTTCATTAATTCAAGTTTAAGATCAACATTAAATATTTTCATATATTTTACGGACTAGATTGAACATACCCAAAAAATTTAGAGGCCTCATCGAACAAATTAAAAATTTAGGGATGACATTGCACATTAGAATAAAGTTTAGGGATCACATTGAACAAATTTAAAAATTTGGGGATCACATTGTATATTTAGCCAAAGTTTAGGAACTATTTGTGTAATTATCTATTATAAGAAGGTTATATAGATAGCCATATAATATTTTTCCCACTTGGATACACAATTCATATGATATAAAAGAAAAGGCACTAGTTCATTAAACCTATGTGCACCCTTAAAAGTCATATCAATCAATGATAAGCGGCACATACGGAGGCCCAAAGACATTGAAGAAAAAGAACGTGGAATCAATATGCCCAAGCACTTAGACAAGTGCGTAGTTTAATATCTAAATATTCTATCGCTTCTGCCTTAAAAAAATTCGAGCTTATGATATTTTTCTCTGCTTAAACTATTCGATGAATACCGGATTCAATATTTATATATTCTATCACTTTTGATGTGAAAATTTGAACTTAGAACTTTCTACGTTGTTTAAAATGTTGTATGAATGCATGGTTCAATATTTTGATATATATGTTAAATTAATATCTCGAATATGAACTTGTGTACAAAATTGATCCATGGAAAGATTTTTTTTTTCAGTGAAAAATATCCTAAGTGCAACTTTGTCCAACTTTGACCAAGTTCAAGAGTTTGAATCCAATTTGCTGCAGATTGACCAAATTAAGGACGGGGAACACATGTACTTTAGGGTTAATACCGCAAAAAATTTCAAACTGATATATATGTAATAAATTTACCCAAATTATTTTTTTATCATGAAAAATCTCAAACTGGTACAGCTATGACATATTTATCCCAAACTATTTTTTTGATCATCGAAAATCCCAAACTGGTATATCGGCAATAAATTTACCATAAACTAATTTTTTTTACCACAAAAATCCCAAACTATTATACCTATGATAAATTTACCCTTCGTTAAATTGGGTTAATATCACAAAAAATCCCAAATTGATACACCTATGACAAAAAAAAAGGGTAAAAATCTCAACCTCGTATACTTGTGAACTGCCGCGTGCCATCTAACTCAGTAATTTGACGTTAATTTAACGAAAACTAACGGAGGGTAAATTTGCTACAAGTTTACCAGTTTTGGGTAAACTTGTCATAAATACATCAGTTTGGAGTTTTTTATGATAAAAAAAAAAGTATTTGGGATAAATTTATCGTAGATGTATTAGTTTGAGGTTTTCAGTAGTATTAACCCTATATTTTATAGTGAATATTTGGTGGGACTCCAATATGAAAGTATGTCATATATTTGTGGATTATCAAAAGAAAGAGTCCTCTGACTCAGTTATATAGCCGCATAAGAAAGTCCAGACACCGCAGAAAAAAGGGCTGTAGGACGTGGGTTCTTTTAGGAAACTAAAGCAAAGTGATGATACGCAGAAATGCATTTCTCCAAAAATCATACGTCCTGGGGATAATCGTTGTCCTCAACCTATT
>JAGVVM010007344.1:0-30770 GCA_019149425.1 Psidium friedrichsthalianum
CAAGTGATAACATAAAATAGGAGTTATGATTTTCAGGTAATCGAAAAAAAGTTGTTGAAGACTCAAGTAAATTAATCGTCAATGAAAGTTATGATGTTCGTGCGTCTTTTCACAAAGAATGCCTAGCAAGAGTCTCGTATGCAGTACAAAGACTACTAACGTAAACTTGTGAGGGGGCAACCAGATGAAGTCCCCACCGAAGAATTGTAACGTGTGTAAGCGATTAGAATTATCTCTAGTCGCCATAAACTTTACAAAGTTACATTTTTGGGTGAAATGAGTCCAACTATTGTAATTTTGACGGACCTGAGATGTGACTTTTTCTTGACGAGAGCATCCAAGGTGGTACCCTTCCTGTTTAGCACGGAAAGCCGAAAGGAAAGTATCCAGCCGAAGGCAGACAACAAGGATTCGGTCAGCGTCCGTGGAATGAAACGGACTCATGCTACCTCGAAGTCAAATGATCAAGCAAGAAACAGTCCCCTAGTCTCCACCCAAGGTTAACCCTCCATGTGCCCCAAAAACTGCAGTAACGTGGACGTATCCGTCACTCATGGTTTCGACTCGCCAGATAAAGACAGTGCAAGATCGATGGTCCGTATTGGGGCAAGCGAAGCGACGCGCAGAGTTCTCACTGTCAGATGTGCGGCGTTGGTCGTGGTCTTGTTATCCGACGGATAGCGGGAGAGAGAGGGGAGGGAGGGGGGTAGGAGCGCCACGTGCGAAGTATAGATATCAATAGAGCATCACGACAAGTTCGCGTTAATCGCGAAGAGAGAGATCATATGTTAAGTCCGAGCGTCGTGCGTGGCCTGATAGATGTGTTTGATTTCGAATTTCGTACTTCGAATTTCTGTTGTTTTTCCTCCTCTTTCTTCCTCTTTAAAGTTCCGATCATGACTGTGACTGGATTTGATTTTTCCTAGGCTTGAAATCCGCGGACGTGTGCACTGTCAAGGTCATTGAAGAACATTTACTTCCAGGACGTCCGCATTGTAGTTTCCCAGGTGACAAAGGGAGTTGAGGTGGGAAAGACATTTTTTTTATTTCAAATGGTTGATCATTTCAAACAGAAATCAGCTTTTTGGCAGCAGCTTCTTAAGGTTGTTTGCAGGGGTCGCTATTGAGATTGTTTGGCAGCTTCCAGTTTGAAAAGGTCAAAGAGGAAGTGGTTTCTCCTTTTTATTGTGTTTGCAACTCTTGGAGAAGAAAGTAATTGTCCCTCTCAATATTAGGCACTTGAAGGCATTCTCTCTCTCTTTTTCACCTTTTCGTCTTTTCGTATTCCAGAAAAATAAAAAGATGCTCGTACAAGCTACATGCATTTGGATCCATGAAGATTTGCACATGTAAAAGGAGGGCAAGAACTGTTTCCTAATTAAATGGTTCACCTCACCTTAAGATGATGTACCACCTTGATGTGATATCTTTGTCCGCTTGACATCTTTGGCGCTTTGAATTGATCATGGATCCTGGTCGTGTGATGGAACACGGTGTGTTGTGTGTGGGGTATATAGGGTTTGTATTTTTTTATTAAGAGGTGCTGGGTAGTCGTGTGAGTCGCTGACACAATATTGATTGGGTACTACAGGTGGTGCTATGATAAAGATAAGAGAAACGGGGATCACACACGGTACAATGTAGGTGATCGCATCGTGTATCGGCTGTTGTCGCCTAATCCTCGAGACATACACATCGGCTGGGGGGGAAGGCCGTATGGTCTACGGATCACGACCGTGCACCGCGAAGGTCGCTGATGTGTTGCTTGGCGCTAGCATAGAATTCACCCGAGGGAAGACCAGAATCTAGATCGGGATCATACAGAAGTAGGGAGTGGTTCTCGGGGAAGACTGGTAATAAGCTGGATGTTCAGCGCAAACCTCGCGAATACTGACATGATTGATTGGCAAGAATGCCATGTTGATACACGCTGTTGCGTGCTAAAGTGCTATATTATCTATAACATCAAAGTCCATGTGTACAGACTGGCGGAAGACAGGTCCAATTATTAGGTGAGTCTTCCAACACTCGAGGACTGACAGAGTAGGAAAGTTAGGTCACCATTCGTGGATGTAACTCGTGTTGAAGATATTATCTGTGTTGAGGCCCGATTTGCATAATCGACCTTGTGACGTGTGGTTATTGTATCAAGGCCCGTTTGGTGGGTATATAGTGAGTGGCACGGCCTGTCCGCGAAGGCGGTCTCGGCCTTACCACCGTGGGGTGCGTGGGCCTCAGGCAAGGGGCGTGGCCACTGCGTGCAAAGCATGTGGCTTAGGGCGTATATGCAGTGAGGGTGTTGACGCCATATACGCTAGGAGTTGTGAGCACGAGGTGTGTTTACCCATTGGGCATACACAGACGATTGTTCTAGGGGTGGCCGGCGGGGCACAGCGGAAGAGGGAGGAAAGGAGGGAAGCCGAACGTTGTAGAATATATGGCGATTGATATCGACAGGTGCAACGTGTGGTTTATGTACCGAACACGCAAGACAGCCATGTTTGTCGCTCGGGTGAGCATGTACATCCTTTCACAGTCACTATGAAGTTGAGAATATAGACTCAAATTGACAAAAGCTACAAAATGAGTATGTTATACTAGGCACTTAGATAAAACTCTGAGGAATGAGACTTTATAAACTTGTGTTGGACAAAACAGTTATATGTACTATCGTTGTGGCTTCATGCACTAACTTGTCGGTACTACTGCGTACTGTTGTGAGGAGTGCAAAAGAACCCAATAGGTTTTAGTTCAAATAGCTTGTAGTTGTAGGTGACCAGACTACAGACTGAGCCCGAGTGTTTTTTATCTTCGTAATCGGTACTTGTGATGTTAGTATATCTGCATGTGTTTACATAATCCACATACAGTTGATTATCCAACAAGGCGATCACATCGTAGATCATGTGAGGCAGGGTGATTCCGCAACTTAAGCGAGGCGGGGAACATGTACGCGCAAAAAACGGGTGTAATCTGAGTGTGTTGCACAGTGTCAGTTAGTGCAATAATATTAATATATTAGATAATTGTAGTAGTCTGCTAAATACATGTTGTGTGACAAATTTACCAATTGCCGTGATGCTCGTAGTAACCGATTATATGTAGACCCAAAATTGTGCAGAGCGGTATAATAACAAATTGTGTTATACTACTTTGTGTTTACATATAGTTTGATGGATTTAGTTAATATAGTGTGATGTATTTTTTGTTTGCGGTGTTCGTGTACTCATATGTGTTTCCTTTTTTTTCGTGTCTGTCGTATATTTTCCTAGTTATCGCAACGTATAATCAACCGGCGGCGCATGCGGAGGTGACAAGGTCCAGCCCCTAGACACTCAGATGCGAGGTCGCGGGGACGGTTTGAAGCTACGAGGTTTGCCTGCGGTGGATGTGTGTTGGCATGTATAGAAGGGAGTATGAGCGCGTTGCCGAGAGTGTGATCGCCCGCTGCTCAACCATGTGTGGCGTGGGGGGTGGCCCAGACCAGGGGATAGCGAGTCTGGAGATCGTGTGACTGGTCGTAGAGATCCACAAGGATATATGTCCAAATGATTATGAAGTGAGGTAAATAGAGGGAGGCAGTACGTGGCGCCTGCTGACACTGGTGTTATGACAGCGCTCGGGGTCCACAGTGCGCTTTGCGGACGGGTGCCCGGACTGCGGGTGCAGATATGAACAGTGGAAGGCCAACAACAAGTGTGAGTGTGAAAAGTGAACTCACAAGTTTGACGAACGGTGGGCGACCGGAGGTTCGTGTGGATTGTTGGGGGAGTGTTACACTGGAAGAGTCTGTTTAGTTCCCAGAAGTTACTCATTTGTAGAATATAGGCCTTTATAAGGAACTACAAGACAATATGCTCCTGACACTACCATCATACTGAGTAAAGTGCGAATAGCTATGGCTCTTATCCTTGTGTCGCCATTACGACTGAGAGAATAAATACAATCGGGATTGAGTGTGTACATGTTCGCTGCCGTCATCCGCAACAGAGGCAACTAACGCGTGACACACAGAGTGGATCCGATCGTGTTGGGAGTGGCACGGTGGTGGAGACAAATGTGTGATGTAGACAGGAAGATGCAGTCTGTCGCTTGGTCCATGATGCGTGTGTGAGTGCGTGGAAGAGGAGATAACTGATGTTTGGTACGCTTTGCGGTGTTCTGGAGGTGTGGCTAATGACGTCACGCAGAGAAAGAGACGGGTGATAATACAGAACTGTGCTGGTGGGGATGAACTTTCTGGCTGTGAAGTCGTAGGTGTGGGTCACTACTTGTTACGCGCGGTCAACAGGAGTCAGTTAGCAGCTGTGACGAGGAGGTGAGTATGGACACAACACAGGAGGGTGAATGGAGATTCACCAGTATAAGTGGTACATTGATGGAGTTTGAATTCGGGCGTGGTGGTGTGACAAATTGTGAGGAGACTAGTGGTTGTTACGCGCTGTCCAAACACAAGTTGTCACACACTGACAACGGACCGATTGTCAAATCTCATCGCTGCACCAGGGTCACAAGAATCAACCCAAAAAATCCGATATCACGACTATATCTCGTGTGAGGTCTGTGTGTGTTACTGGTGCTATTGTCGCTCTAGAGTCTAAGTGTCAGAGAGGAATGATTGGGGCCAGCGGCCGCCGACATAGACACATCAGCTAAACGTATAATGTTCGTTTAGGGTGCTGGTATTTCGGGGGCCTCCGATTTTCCTATGCAGCAGCAGCAATCCAAAGAGGGCGTCCCCCCTTGATTTTTTTCGATTCTCAACGTGACTAACTGTGGTGGTTGGGTGATCATGCATCAATCTCTCAGCTGCGTGGTGCAAAGAAGGGGAATGAAAACGTAAGTGGTGAGTGTACGGAAGGAGGCAAACCAAGTTGAGTGGTCCCTAGAACATCGGTGAGGACTTTACGGGGGTGTAGTCTGGACTCTGGACGAATCTATGATTGGTCTAATTTTCCTCTGATTCTTTCTTTCTTCGTCTTTGTCATTCACCCTCTGTTTTCCCCTGTTGGGGTTGGGAATGAGTCCATAGAGAGAGGAACAGATCATGGGGGAAGAGGGTCCACTCCACCACGAGTCACTAAACATACGAAGATACCAATTGACAAGTTGATAGAGGGATGGCGTGTGTGAGGTTTCTCCCTTGAGCCTCCCATACTACTCGTTCCCTAAATATAAAGCGCGAAGCTTCTGCTGATCCTGAATCATCTCCCTTCATTGCTTTGCCATTGCCATTGCTGTTTTTTTGGTCATTCCCGCGTCACGAGGCTCCTAGCCTGTTCATCTCGCTTCGTCCCCGCAGTTTGGAGCAGTCCGACATTTATATTATCCTCATGGACCTTATCCTTCATGCCCAAAGCCTTCTCTGACCACCATGCTGGTACTTTGCCACTGGTTTTTCTTCACTAGTCCAAAGTCCTAATCCTAAGGTTAGAGCCAGAGCTGGTGCGGTACCCACGTCCTTCTAAGCTCATTACAGTTACACTCATGGTCGTCCAGGGTTTCGTGCTAGTCTCTCTTCCTAGCGAGCTCGAGGCCCTTAGGAAAGTTACCCAGGGGCTCATCTCTTCCAGAAGATTTGCCTGTGAAACCGATACGACTCGCTCGATCCAATTTCCTTGGCCTGATTCCTAATACCGGGCATGGCCTACTTCGGATTATGGCAAGGATGTCATAGTTGGGCTTGTGGATACTGGTGTTTGGCCGGAAATCCCGAGCTTCAATGACGACGAAATGACAGCGATTCCATCGAAATGAAAGGTGAATGCGAGGTCGGGACCCAATTTCAACGCTTCGATGTGCAACAGAAGCTCATCGGAGCCCGGTCCTTCACAAGGCCCCCGGCGGCCAAAAATCCCAACATTTACCTTCTCCATGAACTCTTCTCGAGACACAACAACCGACGGCCCACGGCACGCACAATCCTCCACGGCTGCTGGAAACTACGTCCAGGAGCGTCTTTCTTTGGCTATGCTCCAGGAACTGCCACGGGTGTGCTCCACGGTCCCGAGGTGGCCATGTACAAGGCCCTGTGGGACGGAAGGCGCATATTCTGCAGATAATTATTGCCGCAATTGATCAGGCAATTGCCGACGGTGGTTGATGTCCTGTCCTTGTCATTCGGCCTTGATGCGTTCCATTTTATGAGACCCAATTGCGATAGCCACATATGCAGCCATGGAGAAAGGATCTTTTGTATCAACATCGGCGGGAAATGAGGGGCCTTTCCTCCGGACCCTGCACATGGGAACCCCTGGGTCATAACTGCCGCCGCCGGTGACATGGACCGTGATTTTGGAGGAATTATTACTCTTTGCAAGCGGTGTTCCGATTGCAGGCTTGACTCTCTTTCCCGGCAACTCATCCTTGGATGAGTCCCCATTGTTTTTTTTGGACGCGATGCAACATACAGTCGAGTTGAGCAAGATCAGTCGCACGAACATTGTTGTGTGCGAGGACAAGAGTGACAATACAAGCGACCAGATCGACAATGTCCGGGGAGCCAAAGTTGCTGGGGGGGTGTTCATAACAAACAGCTCTGACCTCGAGTTCTTCATCCAGAGCTCATTCCCAGCGATCTTTTGAATCCTACAGATGGCGAGACGTCAAAGCCTACATCAAGAACTCTTCTGTGCCTACAGCAAGTATTCAATTTCGGAAAACACTAATCGGTAGCAAGCCTGCTCCAAGCGTAGTGAGCTACAGCTCCGTGGCCGTCTCCGAGTTGTCCGGTCGTCCTCAAGCCCGACATTTTGGCTCCTGGCTCGATGATCCTGGCTGGGTGGCCTCTAAACCAACCAGTGGGCACGTGAACTCGCATCAGCTATTTAACGACTTCAACCTTTTGTCGGGGACGTCAATGTCCTGCCCGCACATTGCGGAGTGGCTGCGCTCCTGAGAGGAGCACACCCGGAGTGGAGCCCGGCAGCCATCCGGTCAGCCATGATGACTACATCATATTCAACGGATAGCACCAATGCACCTATCAAAGACGTTGGGAATGACTACGAACCGGCGAGCCCTCTAGCCATGGGAGCTGGCCACGTCGATCCAAACAAGGCATTAGACCCCGGACTCATATATGATGCGGCCCCTCAAGATTACATCAACCTCATGTGCGCAATGAACTACACATCGAAGCAAATTCAAATAGTCACCAGGTCATCTTCCTTCAATTGTTCAGACTCATCACTCGACCTTAACTACCCTTCCTTCATTGCCTACTTTAGTCCAAACAGCTCGGGCTCTCAAGAATTCTTCCGGACCGTGACGAATGTGGGAGACGGGCCATCAACCTATGTCGCGAAGGTGACGCCGATAGAGGGATTCAAGATCGGCACCACGCCGGATAAATTGACATTCAAAGAGAAGCATGAGAAGCTGAGGTACAAGCTGACAATTGAAGGACCGAAACAGATGAAAGATACGGTGGTGTTTGGTTCCGTGACTTGGACGGACGATGGCGGCAAGTACGTGGTCAAAAGTCCCATTGTGGCGACGAGCCTCACCTCGGAGGCATTGACGACCAGAACTTGAATTCTATTTCTCTTTTCTGGTTTAGCATCATCAGACGGAGATATTTTCTTCCTCTTTTTTTTCTTTTCTCGAACTAATTTATATAGAATGTAATAAACTAGGTCCTTTGGCCACGCGAAGCTTGTAAGTGGAAAGGATGTCAAATCTACGTAAGCACCGACACTTCTCTTAGGTGTGGGTGTCGGTGTCGGACACGCGTCGGATACCGACACTCGTCCGACACAGGGGGACACACGTCCGACACTCGTTGACCGCGTGTCCGGATTTCGACACTCGGTCAATGCGTGTGGGACGCGTGTCCCCCGCGTGTCCGACACCGACACCCACACCTAGAGAAGTGTCGGTGCTACGTAGATTTTGACATCCTATCCACTTACAAGCTTCGCGTGGCCAAAGGACCTTAGTTTATTACATTCTATATAAATTAGTTCGAGAAAAGAAAAAAAAAGAGGAAGAAAATATCTCCGTCTGATGATGCTAAACCAGAAAAGAGAAATAGAATTCAAGTTCTGGTCGTCAATGCCTCCGAGGTGAGGCTCGTCGCCACAATGGGACTTTTGACCACATACTTGCCGCCATCGTCCGTCCAAGTCACCGAACCAAACACCACCGTATATCTTTCATCTGTTTCGGACCTTCAATTGTCAGCTTATACCTCAGCTTCTCATGCTTCTCTTTGAATGTCAATTTATCGGCGTGGTGCCGATCTTGAATCCCTCTATCGGGGTCACCTTCGCGACATAGGTTGATGGCCCGTCTCCCACATTCGTCACCGTCCGGAAGAATTCTTGAGAGCCCGAGCTGTTTGGACTAAAGTAGGCAATGAAGGAAGGGTAGTTAAGGTCGAGTGATGAGTCTGAACAATTGAAGGAAGATGACCTGGTGACCATTTGAATTTGCTTCGATGTGTAGTTCATTGCGCACATGAGGTTGATGTAGTCTTGAGGGGTCGCGTCGTATATGAGTCCGGGGTCTAATGCCTTGTTTGGATCGACGTGGCCAGCTCCCATGGCTAGAGGGCTCGCCGGTTCGTAGTCATTCCCAACGTCTTTGATAGGTGCATTGGTGCTATCCGTTGAATATGATGTAGTCATCATGGCTGACCGGATGGCTGCGGGGCTCACTCCGGGTGTGCTCCTCTCAGGAGCGCAGCCACTCCGGCAATGTGCGGGCAGGACATCGATGTCCCCGACAAAAGGTTGAAGTTGTTAAATAGCTGATGCGAGTTCACGGTGCCCACTGGTCGGTTTAGAGGCCACCCAGCCAGGATCATCGAGCCAGGAGCCAAAATGTCGGGCTTGAGGACGACCGGACAACTCTGGGGACGGGCCACGGGAGCTGTAGCTCGCTACGCTAGGAGCAGGCTTGCTACCGATTACTGTTTTCCGAAATTGAATACTTGCTGTGGCTCAGACGAGTTCTTGATGTAGGCTTTGATGGTCTCGCCATCTGTAGGATTCAAAAAGATCGCTGGGAATGAGCTCCGGATGAAGAACTCGAGGTCAGAGCTGTTTGTTATGAACACTCCACCAGCAACTTTGGCTCCCCGGACATTGTCGATCTGGTCGCTTGTATTGTCACTCTTGTCCTCGCACACAACAATGTTCGTGCGACTGATCTTGCTCTCAACTCGACTGTATTGTTGCACGCGTCCAAAAAAACAATTGGAGACTCATCCAAGGATGAGTTGCCTGGAAAGAGAGTCAAGCCTGCAATCGGAACACCGCTGCCAAGAGTAATAATTCCTCCAAAATCACGGTCCATGTCACCGGCGGCGGCAGTTATGACCCAGGGAGTCCCATTGTGCAGGGTCCGGAGGAAAGGCCCCTCATTTCCCGCCGATGTTGATACAAAGATCCCTTTCTCCATGGCTGCATATGTGGCTATCGCAATTGGGTCTGCATAAAATGGAACGCCATCAAGGCCGAATGACAAGGACAGGACATCAACACCGTCGGCAATTGCCTGATCAATTGCGGCAATAATATCTGCAGAATATGCGCCTTCGTCCCACAGGGCCTTGTACATGGCCACTCGGGACCGTGGAGCCACACCCGTGGCAGTTCCTGGAGCATAGCCAAAGAAAGACGCTCCCTGGACGTAGTTTCCAGCAGCCGTGGAGGATGTGTGCGTGCCGTGTCCGTCGGTGTCTCGAGAAGAGTTCATGGAGAAGGTAATGTTGGGATTTTTGGCCGCCAGGGCCTTGTTGAAGGACCGGGCTCCGATGAGCTTCTTGTTGCACATCGAAGCGTTGAATTGGGTCCCGACCTCGCATTCACCTTTCCATTTCGATGGAATCGCTGTCATTCCGTCGTCATTGAAGCTCGGGATTTCCGGCCAAACACCAGTATCCACAAGCCCAACTATGACATCCTTGCCATAATCCGAAGTAGGCCATGCCCGGTATTAGAATTCAGGCCAAGGAATTGGATCGAGCGAGTCGTATCGGCTTTCACAGGCAAATCCTTCATGGAAGAGATGTAGCCTGGGTACTTCCTAAGGGCCTCGAGCTCGCTAGGAGAGAGACTAGCACTGAAACCCTGGACGACATGAGTGTAACTGTAGATGAGCTTAGAAGACGTGGGTACCGCACCAGCTCTGGCTAAACTTAGGATTAGGACTTTGGACTAGTGAAGAAAACAGTGGCCAAGTACCAGCTATGGTGGTCAGAGAAGGCTTTGGGCATGAAGGATAAGTCCATGAGGATAATATAATTGTCGGACTGCTCCAAACTCGGGACGAAGCAGAAGATGAACAGGGCTAGGAGCCTCGTGACGCGGGAATGAACAAAAACAGCCATGGCAATGGCAAGCAATTGAAGGGAGATGATTTCAGGACTCAGCAGAAGCTCGCGCCTTTATATAGGGAACGAGATAGTATGGGAGGCTCAAGGGAGAACCTCAACACACGCCATCCCTCTATCAACTTGTCAATTGGTATCTTCGTATGTTTAGTGACTCGTGGTGGAGTGGACCCTCTTCCCCATGATCTGTTCCTATCTCCTATGGACTCATTCCAACCCCAACAGGGGAAAACAGAGGGGCTGAAGGACAAAAGACGAAGAAGAAAGATCAGAGGAAATCCAATCATAGATTCGTCCAGAGTCCAGACTACACCGTAAAGTCTCACCGATGTTGAGTGACACTCAACTTGGTTTGCCTCCATTCTTGTACCTCCTTACTTTTTTTTCCCCTTTCTTTGCCCCTTAGCTGAGAGATTGATGCATGCTCCTCCAACCACACAGTAGTCGTTAATTGAAAAGAAATCAAGTGGGGACGCCCTTTTTGGATTGCCGCTGTATAGGAAAATGGAAGGCCAATAAGCTTAAGGAAAACATAGGGGGAGGGGGGCAATCATTTCTCGCATCGACAGCGCCATGCGCATAAACAAACTCTCGGCGTCCAGCGCACGATTTTTTGGGTTGATCCTTGTAACTTGGGAGTGATTTTGATGGTGCGTGCATTGTGGGTACATGTTACGAAGTCATCCCAAGTCAACCTGAATCAATCTCTCTGGTTAATTTATCTTCAAGCTGGAATGCACTCTTTTGGCTCGGCGCACAAGCGGGCACCACTCGAAAGAGAAAGTCATCCACCCGGAGGTGATTCCGATCGTTCGATTGGCAACCAGAACGAACGGGACACATCGCCTCGGCATCGATCGGGACAAGGACAGACCGATTTCCCTACCAATTTTTGGTCCTCCATGTGCTCCGCGATCGGATCACTTGTAGTTTAGGTTTGTGGGATGACGGTGACCGCATTAATACCGATATTTCATCTCTTTTACGGTGGAAACAAAGAAAGAGCAAGCATTGACTTATCAGATTTAGGAGATATTGTTTAGTTCCTAAAGATAATTCTACAAATGGGTTAACTTCTGGGAACTAAACAGCATCTCCTGTAAATCCCAACAATCCATGAATTGGTGCCTTCCTCATGGCCTTTGACCTCGCAGTCTCTAGAACCGCGAGGTCGGGCCTCGCCAATGGCTAGCGTGGTCGATCTTGCTGGCCATAATATCTCCTATAAATCCCAACAATCCATGAATTAGTGCCTTCAAACCTCGTGACCTTTGAGCTCGCGTTGTTCAGTGAGGTCAACCCTTGCCCATCGCTAGCGAGGTCGACCTCGCTACACTAAAAAGGCAGATGAAAGAGGAAAAAAAAAAGACAAGAAACAAAATAATAATAATAAATTAATAACTTTTTATCAAAAATAGAAAAATTGTTCACGTTGGCAATTTCGGCCAAAATTGGCTAGATTCACTGAATTAACAAATTGTCAAAAGGTTTAGGACGAAAATGACTAAAGTAAAATATTTATAACTGAGTTGGTACAATTTAAGACCTTTTTTTTTGGTAATTTTCCCCTTGCAAATGTGGGAATCCCCCCTTAATTGATCTAGATTGGACTTTTAAATAAGATTTTCAGATGAAACATGATGTAAATAATCAATTTTTGATTGAGAAAAAGAATGGGGTCTAGTTCGGTCACTACAACAAAGTACCTAAACTAAAAATGGGTCGTTCCTAAAAGTACGAATTTAACATGTTTGTGCATAGAAGCACAACAGGAAAATTGTCCAAAAAATTATAAACCCATTACAATTTTATTAATTCAGTCATAAATCTTTTCACGTTTTGCCAATTTAGTCCATTTGATTAAATTTGACCAGAAATCATTCATGGGGACATGGCTGTCCTGCGTGGCACAGCCAATATTGACATGAATAAAGCCTACATTAGATCGGTCTTGGGCGGCCCTTGACTAGGCTGGCGAGGGCCCTTGCCAGCCCAAGCAAGGCTAGAGAGGGCAGCCCTCCTTGAGGCCAACGACATTTGCAAGAGAGACCTCTTGGGAAGGTGCTCATCCGTATGCCAAAGGATAATACTATGAGGGCCAATATGGAACGGGCAAAGATGGATAATATCTCAAATGAGTTACTCTACGAATGGCACAATTTCCATGTTAGGCTTTTCCGCGCTCCAATTAATCGGAATTGTAGTTAAATGGACTTGATTAGAATACACAGCTTTAAGAACATGATTAAGGATCAATTAAGAGAGTATTTGTTTCGTGGAAAGTATATAATTTGAAAATTATCTGGAGATGGGTTCCTGTGGATACAGGGCGCGACATAAGCTCATGGTAGTGTTGAGCAAATACGAGGTGTCCCCAGTACTCTAGGGATAGGAACGAGGACCGCGACCCCTTCCTCCCTTACTCCATAAGCGTCCCTAATCAAGCTCGAAAGCCCTAAAATAAATTTCACTGCCGACAAGAAAGGGCATCAACGCCAGAAGTCAAGCGGACAAAGGATATTCACATGAAGGTTGGTACATCGTCTTAAGGTGGGGTGAACCCTTAAATTGGGGAAACTGCTCTTGCCTCCTTTCACATGTGAATCTCTCTCACTTGGATCCAAATGCATGTCCTGTCCGGCATCGTTTTTATTATTTCTTCTTGGAATCACGAGACAAGACGACAAAGGTGGAAAAAGAGGAGAGAATGCCTTCGAGTGCTATTATTGAGAGGACAATTACTTCTTCTCCAAGAGCTGCAACAATAAAAGGAGAAACCACTTTCTCTTTTTTTCTCTTTTTCACTAGAAGCGGACAAACTCTGTCAATAGCGACCCCCTAGCAAACTGTCTTAAGAAGCTGCTGCAAGAAAACTGATTCTGTTGAAATGATCAGCCATTCTGAAATAAAAAAATGTCTTTCCCACCTCAACTCCTTTTGTTCCATGCGAAACTACAATGCGGACGGCCAGAAGTAAATGTTCTTTAATGGCCTGGACAGTTGGTATACGCCCGCGGATTTCAAGCCTAGGAACCATCAAATCCAGTCACAGTCATGATCGGAACTTTAAAGAAGGAGGAGGAGGAGGAAAAAAACAGAATTCGGTGTATGATAATTCGAAAAAAAGGAGGAGGAGGAGGAGGAGGAGGCCAAACAGATGGGTGCAAGAATGATAAGGATTTTGATCTTATTAGATGGCGGTGATCACGGAAAGGCTCTTTCATGGTGTTGCCCATACGGGACCATCGATCTTGCCCTTGTCCTTTATCTGGCGAGTCGAAACCATGAGTGACGGATACGTCCACGTTATGCAGTTTTTGGGGCACATGGAGGGTTAACCGTGGGTGGGGACATGGGTCTGTTCTTGTCTTGATCGATTCTGACTTCTGAGGCGGCACGTGTTCCGTTCATTCCGGACGATGACCGAGTCCTTGGGGTCCGCCTTCGCTGGATACTTTCCTTTTTGGCTTCCGTGCTAGAAGGAAGGTTCCCACCGTGATGATCTCGTCAAGAAAAAGTTCACATCTCAAGTCCGTCAAAATTTACAGCTGGACTCATTTCACCAAAAATTTAACTTCATAAGTTATGGCGAACTAGAGATAATTCTAATCGCTTTACACACAGTATCAATTCTTCGGTGGGGACTTCATCTGATGCCCCCTCAAATGTTTACTTTAGTAGTCTTTCTCTTACATAAGAGACCCTTGCACTACGCATTCTCCGAAAAAAAGAAGCTACAAATGTCATAACTTTCATATGATATTTACTTGAGTATTACGACTTTTTTTCCATCACTTAAATATCATAACTTATATACAGCACTCATTTGAGTGCTATAATTTTCTCCTGAATCGCTTGAGCGCTATATAACTTTTCAATAGAATACTTTTTTTTTGTCATACAATAGACCACTTGAGTGATATCATTTTTAAAAAACGTTAACCACAAGTGTTATGCCACGTAAGATTTTGGGTTCTTGAGTGAACGTTTTTAAAAATTTTAGCAATTAAGTGATCGATTAAAAATTATGGCACTCTAGTGAACGTCTTTTTTTTTTTTTTGCTAAAATTTATGGCACTTAAGTGATCGAAACAAAAGTCATGACATCCAAGTAAACATCGTATGAAAATTATGGCACTTGTGATGCCTTCATCCAGGCATTCTCCCCTTTAGTTTAGCTACTCCTTTGCGGCAATATGTACCTCTTCCAAAAAAGTAGGCCAAGCTAGCCCTTCGGTCAAGCCTAATTTGTTGCACAATCTCGGCCATTAGAATAATTATATATCTAATCTTCCAATGTCTAGTTGGCATGGGACCAGCCCGATTTTGGCTGAAATATATAACTAGATAGTCTTGTTCAAGCTTGCTGAGAAATGCCCATTGGACAATGTGGGTCGAGTGGGCATGGCCCGGCTCATGTACCACGGGGCCATCATCAGCTCTACAATTAATCAACCATCAACTTTGAAGCACTTGCAAGGACACACATTAAAAAGATGATACCGTAACCTAGATGAACTGAGGAGGAGATCATAAAAACGAAATCCAAATTCAAGCCAATCAACACATCTGATTGGACAAACCTTTATTCAAAAACTCAAATCAAGGAGTTATAAATCAAGTATGATATATTATCTCCTATGCACCATATCATTCTCTTACGTGAAATTTCATCATACACGTCTTACATTCATCTCTTAGATGAACCATGGAAGTTGCTAAAGATAATTGATGTAGACTAACACACGATGATGCTGCCAATATGCACCCATTGAGGATCAATTATACCATGCCGCTCTCAATGAAGAGACACTTGCCTAAACTCCCCTTTGTTTATTAGCTTATGGGCATTCCATTAGAGCCTATTCAGGAATCCCAAAGTGTGTCTCCACTTGAATTTTTATCGATATCATTGTGTGATGGGACCAAACATCTACCAATCTCCTCAACTGAAATGAAAAGAATGGAAAGATATAAGGAGGTAAGGAGGGAAAACAAAGTCAAAGGGTGTATCACTCAATTGCCAATCAAAAGAAAACAAAAATTTGAGCGTCAACCCAACATCAATGTGGCTTTAACAAATGATGAGGCTCCTAATTCTCACCATGTGCTGCTTTGCCTCGACAATGGGCCAGTCCGACACATATATCATTCACATGGACTTATCCTCCATGCCCAAATCCTTCTCTGACCACCATATCTGGTACTTGGCCACTGTTTCATCACTAGCTCCAAGTCCTAATCCTAAAGTTGGAGCCAGAGCTAGTGCCACGCCCACTTCTTCTAAGTTTCACTCATGTCATCTAGGGTTTCGGTGCTAGTCTGTCTCCTAGCGAGCTCCAGGCCCTTAAGAACTCTCCAGGCTACATCTCTTCCACGAAGGATTTGCCTGTTAAAGTTGATACGACTCGCTCGCCCCATTTTCTTGGCTTGAATTCTAACTCTGGGCCATGGCCTGTCTCGGATTATTGCAAGATGTCATAATCGGGCTTGTTGATTCAGGTGTTTGGCCAGAAAGCCGGAGCTTCAAAGACAATGGAATGAAGGCAATCCCATCGAAATAAGAAGGCAAATGTGAGGTCGGGACCCAATTCAACACTTCAATGTGCAACAGACAGCTTATCGGAGCCCAATACTTCAACAAGGCCTTGGTAGCTGAAAATCCCAACATTACAATCTCCATGAACTCTACGCGGGAAACTAGTGCACCCGGCACCCACACTTCCACCACAGTAGCTGGAAATTATGTTGCAAATGCCTCCTCCTTTGGTTATGCTCCAGGGACTGCCTCTGGCGTGGCTCCACGGGCCCGAGTGGCCATGTACAAGACCCTGTCGCAAGATGGCCATCATGCTGCTGACATTCTTGCTGCAATCAATCAAGTGATCATTGATGGTGTCGATGTCCTGTCCTCGTCAACAAGTTTTGATGGTGTTCCATTTTATGAGGCCCTATCGCAATAGCCACATATGTAGCCATGAAGAGAGGGATCTTCGTGTCATTGTCCGCAGGAGACAACGGCCTTTCCTTCAGACCCTGCACAATTGAACTCCCCGGGCCAGAACTGTTACTGCAGGGGAAATAGATCGTGACTTTGG
This sequence comes from Psidium friedrichsthalianum, assembly GCA_019149425.1. Lineage (NCBI taxonomy): Eukaryota > Viridiplantae > Streptophyta > Magnoliopsida > Myrtales > Myrtaceae > Psidium > Psidium friedrichsthalianum. The sequence continues at coordinate 16,438 of JAGVVM010007344.1, forward strand.
GGGAACTGTTACTCTCCATGATGGAGTTTCGATTGCAGGCTCGAATCTCTTTCCAGACGAACTGTCCTTGAGCGAATCTCCAATTGTCTTCATGGACGCATGCAACAATTCAGTCGAATTGAAAAAACTCACTCCCTCTGATATTGTTGTGTGGGAGGACAAGTGTGGGACTGTAGAGGATCAAGTCGACAATGTCGATGGAACAAAAGTAGCTGGTGGTGTGTTCATAGTAAACATCTCCTACCCGTACTTCTTCAGGTTTACCTCATTCCCTACGATCTTTTTTAATCCTCCGGCTGGTGAAACTATCAAAGCCTACATCAAGAACTTATCCAACCAACAGCAAGTATTCAATTTCAGAAAACACTCATCGGTAGCAAGCCTGCGCCAAGCTTGGCAGACTACAGCACTCGTGGCCCATCTCCAAGTTGCCCGGTCATCCTGAAGCTCAACATTTTGGCTCCTGGCACACTGATCTCGGCTGGTTGGCCTCAAAATAAGACAGTGACTGAAGTGCACTCCCATCAACTATTTAATGACTTCAACCTCTTATCAGGAACGTCGATGACGCGTGCCCACACATAGCTTGAGTGGCTGCACTACCGAGGGGAATCACACCCCGAATGGAACCCCGCAGCCATCCGGCCAGCCATGATGACTGCATCGTATACAATGGACAGCACAAGTAGCCATATCAAAGACATTGGGAATGATTACAATTCGGCGAGCCCTTTAGGCATGGGATCTGGCCACGTTGATCCGAACAAGGCATTAGACCCGGTGCTCATGTACGACGTGATAGCCAAAGACTATGTCAACCTCATTTGTGCAATGAATTACACATTGAAGCAAATTCAAATGGTCACCAGGTCATCTTCCTACAATTGTTCAAACTCTTCACTGAACCTGAACTACCCTTCCTTCATTGCCTTCTTTAGTTCTTCAAACAGCTCGGACTCTCCAGCGGTGCAAGAATTCTACAGGACGGTGACGAATGTGGGAAATGGGGCGTCAACCTACAGAGCAAAGGTGAATCCAATGGAGGGAATTCAAGGTCAGTGTTGTGCCTGATAAATTGAGATTCAAAGAGAAGTATGAGAAGTTGGGTTATGAGCTGACAATAGAAGGTCCAAAACAGATGAAAGAGACTGTACTGTCTGGTTCTCTTAGTTGGATAGACGATGGTGGCAAGTATGTGGTAAAAAATCCCATTGTTGGCACAAGCCTAAGCTCGAAAGCTCGACGTCCAAAGCTTGATTTGTTAAGGAGTTTTCAAGTCTCATGTCCATTGTGGTACTTCAATCTGGGGTACGCTAAGCATATGGTATTTTGCAATTTAAACGTGAGCAAGGTATTTGCCTGAAGGACAGAACATTGCCCCAACTGATCAAAAACTACAGTTTGCGTCTCAAACTCTGGCGATGTTTCAATTTATAACACAGTTTTCTTCACTGTTTGCATTGAGATATTTGGATGATCTTTGATATTTCTTAGGTATTGATGCGACCCGCGATTCCTCGAGTTTATTTCTTAGATATTTGTTGTGCTTTTTCACAAAGCAATATCTTTCTTTCCCAACAAACTTAAAATGTTATCTAAATTTAAAAGAACAGTGAAAAAAATTTTATGTGAAGATACTTCTCAACATTTATGTAGTGCAAAAGTTTTTGGGAAAAATTACCAAAAAAATCTTAAACTTATCGCCATTGTGTCAATTCAATCCTAAACCTTTTCTTTTTTGCCAATTCAATCTGAACCATTTTTGCATTTCTACTAATTGAGTTTATATGGCCAAATTTGGCTCCAAATCACTGACATTGACATCAGCAGTCCTACATGTCACATTTAGCGTTGATGTGGATATTTTTTTAAAAATATTTTTATTTATTTATAATTTCTTTTCTTTTCTTTTCTTTTCTTTAGTTTTTTTTTTTTTTGGACTTAGGGCGGAGACACTCTTGCCGGCATTGGGCAAGGGCCACGACGCCCTCACCATATCTGGCAAGGTGAGGGTCATGGACCCGATGAGGGCAACAACGCCCTCACCTATGGTTGGCAACCCATGTCGGCCTAAGCCAAGGGAAAAAAGAAATTTTAAAAAGAAAAAATTCTAAATATTCTAAAAATTTTAAAATTTATCCATGCCGGCATTGATAGTGCCACATAGAATGGCCTGCGTCCACGTTAGTGATTTTGGCTAGTGGACTCAATTGGTAAAACATGAAAAGATTTAAGATTCAATTGATAAAATTAAAAGGTTTAGGACTGAATTGACAAAAGTGCAATAGATTTAGGACTTTTGGATAATTTTCTCAATAACTAATGAGATATCTCAATACAAAACTTTACTAGAGCTTTCCATGCTGGGCTCTTTGCGTATTCCAACAAGCACACCGGCTCCAAGTGATCGGATTTTGAGTTGTACGAGTTCGATTTAAAAAAAATGCAACTTCAAGGACAGGACTAGACAAATTAAAACTTCAAGAGCTTGATCGAAGGAAAAAAAAAATTAATGGCACAAATTCAAGGAATGTTACCTTATGGAATTACAAAGAAGTTGATTTCTTACTGTCCATTTTGGTCGCATTCCATTCTTGCCTCCCCAGCTCTCCATCTCTCCGTTGTAACCCTTTTAATTACCAAAATTAGTTTTGTATGAGGATACTTTATAGAAGATAGTTGAAGATTATGAAGTACTATCACTATTCGACATTTCTGTAATGTTTTGTAATAAAGATGGGTTACTGTCTATGTAGGGCGAGACACAGGCATCCCTAATAATCTAGGGCTAGGAACGAGGAATACAACCAGTTCCCACTTTATTCGATTGCTCAATGCTATCCCTAATCAAGGTCGAATGCCCTAAAACAAATTCACTGGCAACAAGAAAGGACATGGACGCCAAAAATCAAGTGGACAAAAGATTTTGACATCAAGGCCAGTACTGCTCGCCTCTCCTTCCACTGTTGATCCTCCAAAGTTGATCAACTTGGGAAAATGTTCTTGCCTCTCCTTCCACAGTTGATCCTCCCGTACTTCGATCCAAATGCATGTCCTATCGGACTGTGGGATTTAATGGGTGCATGAGAATATTATGGTCTGTCCATGTAGCTTTCCCAACCATTTATCCTCTTAGATAACTGCCAAAGACATTTACTCCTTTTAAATGTGAAAAAGTTCACGTCTATTTCTACGTTCAATAGAGAACGACGACGAAACTTCTCCCTTCTCCTCTCGATCGTCAAACAGATGAAGTCTCTCGCTGCATCGGCGATATTTAATCTGTGAAAAATCGAGGTGCGTTCGTTCAGTGATGTACCTCTCCGATCAGTAATTCAAGTAAGATCTTGGGCTCGTTATTTTTGTGTAATTCCGTTGGTATATATTGTGAGATTCGTTTCCTTCACCGACATCTTGTCTGATAAATTTTTTCTTGGTATCACGAGACAAGAAAACATCGAAGGTGGAAAAGAAAGAAAGAATGCTTTGAAGTAGTATTATTATAGTGTGAGGGTGATTACTTCTTCTCCAAAGGGTCGCAATAGTAAATGAGAAACCACTTTCTCTTCTCTTCTCTAGATGCCGACATATTCATCAATAGCGACCCCCTTACTAAACTTATCTTCAACAGCTACTGCAAGATAAATGAAGAAGTTTTCTTTAACTTCTTGCTGAAATAGTCAGCTATTCTCAATGAAAAAGATCGTTCTCATCTCAGCTCCATCGGCTCCCTACGAAGGATCCAGATCCCCTAACATGGAAATCCCCTAACATTCTCTAATATTGAGGGGAAAATATTGGGTGAGAACTTTTTTAGGGTTTGAAAAATTTGGAATCCTTTCGTGCCCAATTTTTTTCCCTCAATGGTAGGGAATATTAGGGATTTCCCATGTTAGGGGATCCATTTCCCCCTACGAATCTATAATGTGGACGTCCTGCGTTAAATATTGTGCAATGTTCTTGGCATATGTCTGACCATTTCAAGCCTGGGAATTGAACCATTAATCCAATCATTGTAAGGATCAGAACTTCGAAAAAGAAGAAAGAGGAAGAAAAACAGAAACCCCAGTTTGAATGTTCGAGAGGGGCCAAACATGTGTTCAAGAATGATATGGATTATGATCTGACAAGACGATGGTGGCCTTTATGATGCTGCCCTCGCGGGACAATTTTTCTTGCGAGTCAAAACCATCAGCGATGACAATTTGGGTCGCCTTCGCTAGATACTTTCCTTTCGACTGCGTGCATGGTTACACCCCATGGTAAAAGAAAGGGTCCTCGGCTTGATGATCTCATCAAGAAAGTGCTCACGTCCTGAGCATTCAGTCAAAGTTTAAGCCAATAAGCTATATCCAAATAATTTTATAGGCTTTATACTCGGCATCAATTCTTCGACTTGGAACTCCGTCTAATACCCCTCGCACGTGTACCTTAACATTCTTTCTCTTACCTATGAGACTCCAGGTTAGGCATATTCCCTTTTAATTTAGCCTCCATGCCCAAAGCCTTCTTTGACCACCATAGCCGGTACATGGTCACTCTCTCATCACTAGTTCCAAGTCCTAATCCTAAAGTTAGAGCCAGAGCTAGTGCCACACCCACTTCTTTTAAGTTACACTCGTGTCATCCAGGGTTTCAGTGCTACTCTCTCCCCCAGCGAGCTCCGGGTCCCTAAGAACTCTCCGGGCTACATCTCTTCCATGAAGGATTTGCCTGTTAAAGTCAATACGACTCGCCCCAATTCCTCGGCCTGAATTCTAGTTTTGCGGCATGGCCTGCCTCGGATTATTGCAAGGATATCATAATCGGGCTTGTGGATATTGGTGTTTGGCCAGAAAGCCCGAGCTTCAATGATAACGGAATGATGCAATTTATGTAGGAACCACACGGACCTGTGACACGTTATTTCTCAGAAAATAGAGAATTCCGACATATAGGACACGTTATATATTCAATACATATTTTTATAAATATGATGATGAATTATCATTTTGATTCGAATTCACAAATGAATAAATAATGAAAAAAAGAGCCTACAACAAATTTACACTAAAAACATTAATCAAGAGAGACCGACGTGCAAGAGTCGTGCGGGAGCTGAGAGGGCGAGAGAGGCCGATGGCGTGCAAGAGATGTGCAAGAGCCAAGAGGGTGAGAGAGGCCGAGAGGAGAGAGATCGTGCGAGAGGCGACGACAATTAGGTTTTGTGGAATTCGAGCAATTAGGTGGAGGCTTTTAGGTTTTGAGAGATTTCCAATTTTACCCTAAAATATTGAAAATTTTCAGAATTGACCACTTGCATGTCGGAATACCATGTCAGAATTCTCAACTTGCGTGTTATTGCATGTCTGTTAAAGTTGACCACGTGTTGAAAGTCCAAGACCTGTCAAAGCCCGTCGAAGAGTGTCAGAACATGTCAGACACATGTCAAACACCGACATGCATCCAACACCAACACAGAGCTCCCCGGAGAGTGTCCGTGCTTCTGAGACGGCAATCCCATCGAAATGGAGAGGCCAATGTGAGGCCGGGACCCAATTCAACACTTTGATGTGCAACAAAAACCTCATCAGAGCCCGGTTCTTCAACAAGGCCATGGTAGCCGAAAAACCCAACACCACAATCTCCATGAACTCTACGCGCGACACTGAGGGACACGCTGCCCACACATCCACCACGGCAGCTGGAGATTATGTTGCGAATGCCTCCTCCTTCGGCTATGCTCTAGGGACGGCCTCTGGTGTGGCTCCACGGGCCAGAGTGGCCATGCACAAGGCCCCGTGGGAGGAAGGCGCATCTGCTGCTGATATCCTTTGCTGCGATTAATGAAGCGATCATTGATGGTGTCGATATCTTGTCCTTGTCATTTGGCGTTGAGGGTATTCCATTGCATGAGGACCCAATTGCAATAGCCACATATGCAGCCATAGAGAGGGATTTTCGTATCATTGTCCGCAGGAAACGACGTGCCTTTCCTAGAGACCCTGCACAATGGGTTTCCCTGGGCCACAACTGTTGCTGCAGGGAAAATAGACCGTAACTTGCAGGCTCGACTTTCTTTCCAGGCGACCCGTCCTCAAGTGAATCTCCAATTGTCTTCACGGACGCGTGCAACAATTCGGTCGAATCGAAAAAAAAAAAAATCAGTGCCTCTGATATCGTTGTGTGCGAGGACAAGAGCGGTTCATATACGATGCGACGCCCCAAGACTATGTCAATCTCATGTATGCAATGAATTACACATCGGAGCCAGTTCAAATGGTCACCAGGTCATCTTTCCACAATTGTTCAAACCCTTCACTGGACCTGAACTACCCTCCCTTCATTGCCTTCCTTAGTTCAAACAGCTCGAACTCTCTGATGGTGCAAAAATTCTACGGGACGGTGACAAACGTGGGAGATGGGGCGTCAACCTACGCAGCAAAGGTGTATCCGCTGGAGGGATTCAAGGCCAGTGCTGTGCCGCATAAATTGACTTTTAAAGAGAAGTATGAGAAGCTGAGTTATAAGCTGTGACGGAAATTAAGGTCAGTATTTGGCAAAAGTGATGAAATTAAGAACCTGAGTTTGCGACAGAAATCACGGAACCAAATACGCCGGAACAAGTCGACAAAGAAAGAAATCATTAAGAAAAGATTAGAAGGTTCGAGCTTTAGAAGGCCAAACACCAATATCCACAAGCCCGATTATGATATCCTTGCAATAATCCGAGGCAGGCCATGCCGCAAAAACTAGAATTCAGGCCGAGGAATGGGGCGAGTCGTATGACTTTAACAGGCAAATCCTTCATGGAAGAGATGTAGCCCGGAGAGTTCTTAGGGACCCGGAGCTCGCTGGGGGAGAGAGTAGCACTGAAACCCTGGATGACACGAGTGTAACTTAAAAGAAGTGGGTGTGGCACTAGCTCTGGCTCTAACTTAGGATTAGGACTTGGAACTAGTGATGAGAGAGTGAGTGACAGTATGTACCGGCTATGGTGGTCAAAGAAGGCTTTGGGCATGGAGGCTAAATTAAAAGGGAATATGCCTAACCTGGAGTCTCATAGGTAAGAGAAAGAATGTTAAGGTACACGTGCGAGGGGTATTAGACGGAGTTCCAAGTCGAAGAATTGATGCCGAGTATAAAGCCTAAAATTATTTGGATATAGCTTATTGGCTTAAACTTTGACTGAATGCTCAGGACGTGAGCACTTTCTTGATGAGATCATCAAGCCGAGGACCCTTTCTTTTACCATGGGGTGTAACCATGCACGCAGTCGAAAGGAAAGTATCTAGCGAAGGCGACCCAAATTGTCATCGCTGATGGTTTTGACTCGCAAGAAAAATTGTCCGCGAGGGCAGCATCATAAAGGCCACCATCGTCTTGTCAGATCATAATCCATATCATTCTTGAACACATGTTTGGCCCCTCTCGAACATTCAAACTGGGGTTTCTGTTTTTCTTCCTCTTTCTCTTTTTCGAAGTTCTGATCCTTACAATGATTGGATTAATGGTTCAATTCCCAGGCTTGAAATGGTCAGACATATGCCAAGAACATTGCACAATATTTAACGCAGGACGTCCACATTATAGATTCGTAGGGGGAAATGGATCCCCTAACATGGGAAATCCCTAATATTCCCTACCATTGAGGGAAAAAAATTGGGCACGAAAGGATTCCAAATTTTTCAAACCCTAAAAAAGTTCTCACCCAATATTTTCCCCTCAATATTAGAGAATGTTAGGGGATTTCCATGTTAGGGGATCTGGATCCTTCGTAGGGAGCCGATGGAGCTGAGATGAGAACGATCTTTTTCATTGAGAATAGCTGACTATTTCAGCAAGAAGTTAAAGAAAACTTCTTCATTTATCTTGCAGTAGCTGTTGAAGATAAGTTTAGTAAGGGGGTCGCTATTGATGAATATGTCGGCATCTAGAGAAGAGAAGAGAAAGTGGTTTCTCATTTACTATTGCGACCCTTTGGAGAAGAAGTAATCACCCTCACACTATAATAATACTACTTCAAAGCATTCTTTCTTTCTTTTCCACCTTCGATGTTTTCTTGTCTCGTGATACCAAGAAAAAATTTATCAGACAAGATGTCGGTGAAGGAAACGAATCTCACAATATATACCAACGGAATTACACAAAAATAACGAGCCCAAGATCTTACTTGAATTACTGATCGGAGAGGTACATCACTGAACGAACGCACCTCGATTTTTCACAGATTAAATATCGCCGATGCAGCGAGAGACTTCATCTGTTTGACGATCGAGAGGAGAAGGGAGAAGTTTCGTCGTCGTTCTCTATTGAACGTAGAAATAGACGTGAACTTTTTCACATTTAAAAGGAGTAAATGTCTTTGGCAGTTATCTAAGAGGATAAATGGTTGGGAAAGCTACATGGACAGACCATAATATTCTCATGCACCCATTAAATCCCACAGTCCGATAGGACATGCATTTGGATCGAAGTACGGGAGGATCAACTGTGGAAGGAGAGGCAAGAACATTTTCCCAAGTTGATCAACTTTGGAGGATCAACAGTGGAAGGAGAGGCGAGCAGTACTGGCCTTGATGTCAAAATCTTTTGTCCACTTGATTTTTGGCGTCCATGTCCTTTCTTGTTGCCAGTGAATTTGTTTTAGGGCATTCGACCTTGATTAGGGATAGCATTGAGCAATCGAATAAAGTGGGAACTGGTTGTATTCCTCGTTCCTAGCCCTAGATTATTAGGGATGCCTGTGTCTCGCCCTACATAGACAGTAACCCATCTTTATTACAAAACATTACAGAAATGTCGAATAGTGATAGTACTTCATAATCTTCAACTATCTTCTATAAAGTATCCTCATACAAAACTAATTTTGGTAATTAAAAGGGTTACAACGGAGAGATGGGAGAGCTGGGGAGGCAAGAATGGAATGCGACCAAAATGGACAGTAAGAAATCAACTTCTTTGTAATTCCATAAGGTAACATTCCTTGAATTTGTGCCATTAATTTTTTTTTTCCTTCGATCAAGCTCTTGAAGTTTTAATTTGTCTAGTCCTGTCCTTGAAGTTGCATTTTTTTTTAAATCGAACTCGTACAACTCAAAATCCGATCACTTGGAGCCGGTGTGCTTGTTGGAATACGCAAAGAGCCCAGCATGGAAAGCTCTAGTAAAGTTTTGTATTGAGATATCTCATTAGTTATTGAGAAAATTATCCAAAAGTCCTAAATCTATTGCACTTTTGTCAATTCAGTCCTAAACCTTTTAATTTTATCAATTGAATCTTAAATCTTTTCATGTTTTACCAATTGAGTCCACTAGCCAAAATCACTAACGTGGACGCAGGCCATTCTATGTGGCACTATCAATGCCGGCATGGATAAATTTTAAAATTTTTAGAATATTTAGAATTTTTTCTTTTTAAAATTTCTTTTTTCCCCTTGGCTTAGGCCGACATGGGTTGCCAACCATAGGTGAGGGCGTTGTTGCCCTCATCGGGTCCATGACCCTCACCTTGCCAGATATGGTGAGGGCGTCGTGGCCCTTGCCCAATGCCGGCAAGAGTGTCTCCGCCCTAAGTCCAAAAAAAAAAAAAAACTAAAGAAAAGAAAAGAAAAGAAAAGAAATTATAAATAAATAAAAATATTTTTAAAAAAATATCCACATCAACGCTAAATGTGACATGTAGGACTGCTGATGTCAATGTCAGTGATTTGGAGCCAAATTTGGCCATATAAACTCAATTAGTAGAAATGCAAAAATGGTTCAGATTGAATTGGCAAAAAAAAAGGTTTAGGATTGAATTGACACAATGGCGATAAGTTTAAGATTTTTTTGGTAATTTTTCCCAAAAACTTTTGCACTACATAAATGTTGAGAAGTATCTTCACATAAAATTTTTTTCACTGTTCTTTTAAATTTAGATAACATTTTAAGTTTGTTGGGAAAGAAAGATATTGCTTTGTGAAAAAAGCACAACAAATATCTAAGAAATAAACTCGAGGAATCGCGGGTCGCATCAATACCTAAGAAATATCAAAGATCATCCAAATATCTCAATGCAAACAGTGAAGAAAACTGTGTTATAAATTGAAACATCGCCAGAGTTTGAGACGCAAACTGTAGTTTTTGATCAGTTGGGGCAATGTTCTGTCCTTCAGGCAAATACCTTGCTCACGTTTAAATTGCAAAATACCATATGCTTAGCGTACCCCAGATTGAAGTACCACAATGGACATGAGACTTGAAAACTCCTTAACAAATCAAGCTTTGGACGTCGAGCTTTCGAGCTTAGGCTTGTGCCAACAATGGGATTTTTTACCACATACTTGCCACCATCGTCTATCCAACTAAGAGAACCAGACAGTACAGTCTCTTTCATCTGTTTTGGACCTTCTATTGTCAGCTCATAACCCAACTTCTCATACTTCTCTTTGAATCTCAATTTATCAGGCACAACATTGACCTTGAATTCCCTCCATCGGATTCACCTTTGCTCTGTAGGTTGACGCCCCATTTCCCACATTCGTCATCGTCCTGTAGAATTCTTGCACCGCTGGAGAGTCCGAGCTGTTTGAAGAACTAAAGAAGGCAATGAAGGAAGGGTAGTTCAGGTTCAGTGAAGAGTTTGAACAATTGTAGGAAGATGACCTGGTGACCATTTGAATTTGCTTCAATGTGCAATTCATTGCACAAATGAGGTTGACATAGTCTTTGGTTATCACGTCGTACATGAGCGCCGGGTCTAATGCCTTGTTCAGATCAACGTGGCCAGATCCCATGCCTAGAGGGCTCGCCGAATTGTAATCATTCCCAATGTCTTTGATATGGCTACTGTGCTGTCCATTGTATACGATGCAGTCATCATGGCTGGCCGGATGGCTGCGGGGTTCCATTCGGGGTGTGATCCCCCTCGGTAGTGCAGCCACTCAAGCTATGTGTGGGCACGCGTCATCGACGTTCCTGATAAGAGGTTGAAGTCATTAAATAGTTGATGGGAGTGCACTTCAGTCACTGTCTTATTTTGAGGCCAACCAGCCGAGATCAGTGTGCCAGGAGCCAAAAATGTTGGGCTTCAGGATGACCGGGCAACTCGGAGATGGGCCACGAGTGCTGTAGTCTGCCAAGCTTGGAGCAGGCTTGCTACCGATGAGTGTTTTCTGAAATTGAATACTTGCTGTTGGTTGGATAAGTTCTTGATGTAGGCTTTGATAGTTTCACCAGCCGGAGGATTAAAAAGATCGTAGGGAATGAGGTAAACCTGAAGAAGTACGGGTAGGAGATGTTTACTATGAACACACCACCAGCTACTTTTGTTCCATCGACATTGTCGACTTGATCCTCTACAGTCCCACACTTGTCCTCCCACACAACAATATCAGAGGGAGTGAGTTTTTTCAATTCGACTGAATTGTTGCATGCGTCCATGAAGACAATTGGAGATTCGCTCAAGGACAGTTCGTCTGGAAAGAGATTCGAGCCTGCAATCGAAACTCCATCATGGAGAGTAACAGTTCCCCCAAAGTCACGATCTATTTCCCCTGCAGTAACAGTTATGGCCCGGGAGTTCAATTGTGCAGGGTCTCAAGGAAAGGCCGTGTTTCCTGCGGACAATGACACGAAGATCCCTCTCTTCATGGCTACATATGTGGCTATTGCGATAGGGCCATCATAAAATGGAACACCGTCAAAACTTGTTGACGAGGACAGGACATCGACACCATCAATGATCACTTGATTGATTGCAGCAAGAATGTCAGCAGCATGATGGCCATCTTGCGACAGGGTCTTGTACATGGCCACTCGGGCCCGTGGAGCCACGCCAGAGGCAGTCCCTGGAGCATAACCAAAGGAGGAGGCATTTGCAACATAATTTCCAGCTACTGTGGTGGAAGTGTGGGTGCCGTGTGCACTAGTTTCCCGCGTAGAGTTCATGGAGATTGTAATGTTGGGATTTTCAGCTACCAAGGCCTTGTTGAAGTATTGGGCTCCGATAAGCTGTCTGTTGCACATTGAAGTGTTTGAATTGGGTCCCGACCTCACATTTGCCTTCCTATTTCGTGGGATTGCCTTCACTCCATTGTCGTTGAAGCTCCGGCTTTCTGGCCAAACACCTGAATCAACAAGCCCGATTATGACATCTTGCAATAATCCGAGACAGGCCATGCCCAGAGTTAGAATTCAAGCCAAGAAATTGGGGCGAGCGAGTCGTATCAACTTTAACAGGCAAATCCTTCGTGGAAGAGATGTAGCCTGGAGAGTTCTTAAGGGCCTGGAGCTCGCTAGGAGACAGACTAGCAACGAAACCCTGGATGACATGAGTGAAACTTAGAAGAAGTGGGCGTGGCACTAGCTCTGGCTCCAAATTTAGGATTAGGACTTGGAGCTAGTGATGAAACAGTGGCCAAGTACCAGATATGGTGGTCAGAGAAGGATTTGGGCATGGAGGATAAGTCCATGTGAATGATATATGTGTCGGACTGCCCATTGTCGAGGCAAAGCAGCACATGGTGCGAATTAGGAGCCTCATCATTTGTTAAAGCCACATTGATGTTGGGTGACGCTCAAATTTTGTTTTCTTTTGATTGGCAATCGAGTGATACACTCTTTGACTTTGTTTTCCCTCCTTACCTCCTTATATCTTTCCATTCTTTTCATTTCAGTTGGAGAGATTGGTAGATGTTTGGTCCTATCACACAATGATATTGATAAAAATTCAAGTGGAGACACACTTTGGGGTTCCTAAATAGGCTATAATGAAGCAATAAGCTAATAAACAAAGGGAGTTTAGGCAAGTGTCTCTTCATTGAGAGCGGCATGGTATAATTGATCCTCAACGGGTGCATATTGGTCAGCATCATCGTGTTTAGTCTACATCAATTATCTTTAGCAACTTCCATGGTATCATCTAAGAGATAATGTAAGACGTGTATGATGAAATTTCACGTAAGAAAAATGATATGGTGCATAGGAGAATTATATCATACTTGATTTATAACTCCTTGGTTTGAGTTTTTTGAATAAAGGTTTTGTCCAATCAGATGTGTTGATTGGCATGAATTTGGATTTCGTTTTTATGATCTCACTCCTCAGTTCATCTAGGTTAACGGTATCATCTTTTAATGTGTGTCCTTGCAAGTGCTTCAAAGTTGATGGTTGATTAATTGTAGAGCTGATGATGGCCCGGTGGTACATGAGCCGGGACCCTCCGACCGACAGGATGAATGAGGCTAATGGATTGCTAGGCCCATTTTTGAATCTGGGCTTCGCATAACGGCCCCAGTCCCAAAGGCCCCTACCAAATCGCAAGCCCAGAAGATTAAATCGGGGTCGACCTTGTGTGGTCGGTGACACGATGTGATCTTGTGCATACCATCGGAATTCACCACCAAATCATTTTTTGGAGAGTATGAATTGGAAACCCTATCTATGAATGCGATTGGAGAAATCGTTCGAATTCTGCGAAAACCAAAAGATTTTGGCTTCGGGGACCCCTTTTTTTATAGTTAGCGCCGATATTACATCGACGCCCTTGGGAAAACAATCGTGGTTAACCTAGTGTTGACGTGATTTTTCCTAATCTAGAGGAGATTCCTGCAGGCGAGATGGTAATGTAGAGCCGAAAGTGATCTAAAGAGGTTCATGCAAATGACGGAGTATACTATCATATCAATCACCATCACGATAAATGCGCAATCAAGAGAATCAATTACAAATAGAGAAATCCGTCAAAAAAGTCACGAGCGTGTGGGCCTACAGGGGAAGTCCTTAGAAGGCACCTAGAAATAGGTCAATATCGGTTCAGGGAGCGATTCGAATACATCTAGGTCAGATTGACCAGACGGGCAAAATGGTCATTTTGGAAGACTTCGAGAAGTCAAAAATGTGAAAATAGTTCAAACCAGTTGAATGTGGTTTTTTCCTCAATTTTCCAACACTTTCTGAGGAATTTTTCTGGATTTTTCTGAACTTTTTTTGAATTTTATTCTGATTTTTTTTTAATTTAATTTATTTTATTGGAATTTTATGGGGGGGGGGGGGGGGAATTTTTAATTAATTTTTATTATTTTTATTTTTATTCCTATTTTCTTTTTTATTATCTTTTAAAAGGATTTTTTATTTTTATTTTTATTCATATTTAATTTTTTTATTATTTTTTAAAAAAAGGTTTTTACATTTTTATTTTTAATTTTTATTAATATTTATTTACTATTATTGTAACTTTCTTTACTTTATTATTTAATTAATATTTATTATTATAATATATTTTTTATTATTATTTCTTGTGTCGGGGGTGTTTTTATTTAGACAAAGTAAAAATCAAACCACAAACCCATCTCAATCACAACACCACGTCTT
>JAGVVM010007345.1:0-16534 GCA_019149425.1 Psidium friedrichsthalianum
GATCACCCCTGATACGTATTCTCATGATCCTCTTGCGGCCTTTCATAGACTCTCCTTGATTAGGTAGACGAAATTAAGGTCCCTTGAGAGTTGTCTACAGCTTAGGCCTCTTCTTCTGGAACTGTGGTCTTTGCTCCTGTTGGACAGTACTTCTTCATTGATTGCCCCATCTGCCCACCACAGTCATCCTCTTGTCTTTTTCGGGCGGGTTGGTCCCATGCCTCTGCGCAGTCGCGACAGTTTGGACCTACTGATGATGCTGGTTTTCCCCAGGGTCTCTAGCTGGTGGACAAATCTCCGACTATCTCGCATTGTCCTCTTGCCCCAAGCTCTGTGGCTCTCCAGGCGTGAACCCGCGGTCTAGATTGCGGTGGACTTCTCCATCAGTCATCGCTCGATATCGTCAAGCTCGCTCTACATCTCTTTGTAGTCTCTCAGCCCAGTGGCGATCAGCATACTCTTAACTCTGGCCTCAGTCTTTCACGAAAAACCTCCTTGCTCTATCCTGGGTCCTCTATCAGCGTCCCGTGAGCGATACTTGGACAGCCTTAGCGAATTCTCCTTCATATTGGTTCCACAGACATATGCCACTTGCGAAGTCTCAGAAATTCCTCCATGTTGCTCTTTGGACATTTCAGAATACTTCCCATTAACTCTGCAACAGAATACCGCCCCGTTCGTCCTACTCCGTAGGGATGACGCGTCACGGAGATAGCCCTTCCACGAGTCACAGCCAGAACTCATGAGAGCTGATGGTCGCCAGTGATACTACTTCTTCATCTGGCAGCCTAAGCGGCGAATGCTATTTTTCCAGTTGCTCCATCCAAGGGCGGGCTTGCTGCTTCAGGCCCTCCACTTCCATCAACTTAAACTGTTGCAGCTTCAAGAATTGCTCCCGATATGATGAGTCTAATGTCTTCCATTTCCATGCCATTACCTCCTTTGCTCTATCGCAGCACCATGGAGCGCCTCCGTTGCTGGGCTACGGTGCAACTCTTTCTTCAAGCCTCCTACCCATCAGATTAAATACCTCAGAAGTAACCTTATCCTTTCCTCACTCCTAGGGTCCTCCTTTCATTCGTCGCTTGGGTCTCGCGAACTCTTGACGCGGCTGCGCTCAGGTCTTCGCTCCTCTATTTTTTCTCCTCTTTCTAATCTTTCCGCACACCTAAACCTAGATTTAATTCCACCTATGAGTTAGAAATTCTAGATACCCCCCAAGCTTTCGCAGCCATCGCATCCTACTGACATGAATATGCCAGTAAGTCTCGCTGTACTCTTTCTTAATGTAATTGGACTCGTCGGCATACACCTAGACTCAACCCTGTCATGTATAACTCACGCACTCTGTCCGCCCTCACTCTCCTAGAATCCTACATGAGCCACTGCTTTGATCAGGTCTCCGCCCCGTCTATCACTCCCCCCGCCTCCTCGGTCTCGGGAGCAGACAGTTGTCCCCAAGCTATTCACCTCCAAAGGAAAGCCCCATTCCCACACACGTCCCATAGCCTGCTTCATTACTGTTTCTAGGCGTCCTAGTCAATCCTGTCCCAATACCAGGCTGAGTTTACCCAGTCCAATAAAACAGTTTGTGTTCATGCGTAGCATTTTCTCAATTTCGTTTTCTTAATCATTTTGTTTTTTGATTGGTAAAAATACATGCAATTCATGATGGTTCTAGCAGCTCACGATGGCCGACTAGGCGCACACACTCAGTAAAACTAACCACATGCAATGTTCGACAATCAGCCAACCAGCACTCAAGTGATACAGTATTCAGAGCTAACTCAGAACCTTACCTCTGTCCTGACGTACATGCAGTTTAGTCAATAGACATATACCCTAAAGCTACTCTAGACAAATGACCCAACCAGCAAAACATGCGCCAATCAATTCATGTAATCTCCCTTCCTAATCTTAGGCCTAGGGTTTGTCTATCTAACTACCCCAAAATCATCAGCCTATTACTCCAAACCTCGAAAGTCTCTTATATCGAGCTGACTTGATCCGATACCACTCTGAAGGGGATGTCACGCCTCGAACCTTACGGGCTCGCGACATCCCCGCCAATCTGTCTGCGTCCGCCTGGCCCACGATCTACGAGACGACCCCAAGAATTCGTCCGCGCCCGAGACGACGCTGGCTCTAAAACAACACCTCACCTGCGGAAGCGAACCTCCAACCCAGACATGCACACTACGATAATGGGGTAGGAAAGAAAGGATATAGTCAAATAAACCAACCAGTACATTCATAAGCACCATCAAGCGTTAGGGTATAGCCCCGCAAAAGGGAATTACAAGTACGATCCAAAATCCTACTCTCAGCCAGACATCCACAACCTAGGGTCTACTCCTGGTTGGTGTCCGCTCCAGTTGGACGCCGACGGCAACTCCTCAAGATCAGTCTCCTCGTCGTACTCGAGAGAGAAGGTTCAGTTCCATGTGATCCCCTTCTTCATGCCCATCTATCTCCATATGCCTCTCAAAAGGCTGCTCCTAGCTCGGCTCTAGATCGACCGTCTCCCACCATAGGTCGCAAGGGGAACAGGTGTGGGGTCTCCCACATACTCGATCGGTGTGTCGAAATCACGCACCGGACCCTCGAACTCAATCCCGCTCTTTAACCACGCCTCGTATCTATGTGGTATCCAAGATGGCCCACCTTCTCACCCAAACAGTCGTGCGGTATCTAGCCCAAGCGGTGCCATCGGCCTCAGCAAAAGTTGAATTCCTGTCTCTCCTCGACAGGGAGTCCCAAAGGGTCGGTGGGATGCTCATTTCTATGGTCCGCGGGTCTGAAAGATTGGCAACCAACGGCAGTGAGTCGAAACTCAATAAGCTCACTACTAATCCTACGTAGGATAAGGTATGTGCAGTCGGTTCGGCCTTATCCTATAACTCCTAGGGCTAGTCAACACCTTCTAACACACCACTTCCTTGACAGCACGTAAGTAGGGTACGACGTACTGGGCCCACCTACTAGTGGTTCATATGTCAAAGAATAAATTCACATGCAGAATTGTACAAACGACATGCCTTTCTCAAGTTTCAATACTCAATGCACAATGCTCAATGTCGGGTATTAGCAATGCAATATGACCCATGAAGGGTCCGGCCCCTCGCGTATCAACGCGACGGGCACGTGTGGTATAGCTCCAGGTTTCCACACTGGTCTCTTCAGCTACCCCTTAACGGCACGTCCGGAGTAGCGCCCGGTGCCTTTACAAATACTCTAGTCCGCTCACGTTAATCTCTCCACTTCCTATGCGCGAACCGCCTTAGGTCAGTTCTCCCCCTTATCGCTCCACATGTGAGTGCATACTATGCTTATGCCCAAATCAAGGCACATAAAAGTGCTACAATCCATGCAGAGGGCACCATTTCCAGCGAGAGTCGATATATATATACATTTATAAAGTATAGCATGCTACAGATCATTGCAAACCTCTCGTCAAGGTACAAACTTAACTAATTTTTTATCGAAGCCTTCTATTGGATATTCGGACTTCCTAGGCCCAATCCCCTTTAACCAGATTCGGCCAATTCTAGCTTTGGTCTACTAACCACACTTGGCCTCAAATATTTCTTTATTCATCTCGTCGTGATCATCTTTTAAATCCCTTAAGTCTAGTTTACTCGCCTTACTCGAATTCATGCATTGGGCTCCTCGGCCTACAATCTGTTTCGGCCATATTGGCCCTTTCGCCACTCGCGGCCCACGTCCATACTTGGGCTCACAATCTCTCTTTCACATCACTCTAGGGCAGCCCACTAAGCCCAATGAGTCAAGCCCAATACGCCTTTTTACCTAGAACTTAGGCCTTGGGCCTATTTGGGCCAACTAGTCATTTCAAGCCAAAATCAATTTACGGCCCATAACTACACTTGGGCCCTCTAATCCCTCACTTAAAACTCTTCTAAAATTAGCCCATAGGCTTTACAACTCACGCCCAATACCCGCCCATGCCTTGAAGATCCAACCTAGGCCCATTAAGTCCAACTAGCCCATTTAAGCCAAAACAAGCTATCTAGCCCATTAGCCCAATTAACCACTCATATAGCCACGATCAAGTGCCTCCTACACCCCTATACCATCATCCTCAAGCCATTTTCGTGGCCCAAAGCCCACTAATCAGCCCACTCATCCTCGCGATCCCAAACGACCTAACCTTTTACACTTTCTAGCCATTTCACCTAAGCCAAACAATCACCATCCAACCAGCATTACATACATTATTCCTAGGCTAGGATTAGTAGATAGCTTACCTAAAATGAGGTTTGATCAGCAACGGCGACAACAAAGAGCCGGCGATGGCCGAAGGAGCTCACGGCCGAAGAAGAGAGGGAGAGAGCGGCAAGGGCTGATTAAGGCCAAATCAGGCCAAATCAAGCTGGAAAACATGAACATGACATAAATGTAAGTTCCCTAAGTCCCCAAGGTCAGATTATGTCCACGGAATGCAAAACGTGAAACAGACCATGGAAAACAGTTTCGATGACCGTGACGGAAACGCTCCAACAGAGGCTCAAATGATATCGGATGGAAGTGACTCAAAGTTTTATGAACTCATCTTGGATAAATCTATGACATATCCAAAAATTACGGAGATCCAATGGTCGAATTTTCGTCGGCGGCTGTTGAAGTTGGGTGGCTGCAAGGAAATTCGAGCTGGAGAAGGGTCACGGTTTTGGCTTTGGTTCGAGGGTTACCATCCAAATCTTGGGGAAAGGCTTATAGATCTTCGAAGCTCTTTATTTTACGGTCACGTGGGAGAAAACGGGGAATCGTTTGGACTCCGGATGAGCTCGAACGGGTCATTTTCGTCCGGGTGCACGCTGGAATCTGAGAAAACGCGAGGTGGCCGAGAGGAGAAGAGGGGCTTCGGGATTTGGAGGAGAGGAAGAGGGTTGCCGAAAATTGGAGAGGGAGAATAAGGGAGAGAGAGAGATGGGTGAGAGATTATAAAGATTATAATGCTTAAAATTCAAAAATAAAATAGTGGGAGTAGGTAAGAGTAGTTCATGGGGTTTGTGATTGATTGAAGACTTGATGGATTAACTTGAAAAGACTAGATTTGACTTGATTTGATCTTGATTGACTAATTTGACGAGATTGATTGATGTGACAACTGATGGGACATTTCCTCGAGATACGTGCCAAATGCATCGATCGGGTCCCGAGCGCGAACGAACCTCATACTAAAAATCCTACCACACTAACGTGCTTATTCTAAAATAATTCTAATTATTCTAATTCTAAGGACTGAGCATAGACCGAGGGCGGTTCGGTAAAATTCTGTCCCACGTCTTGCTTCGCGACGTTCTCCGGCTGTCTGCCCAACTGGCGACGATTTTGCAACTAAATCCAATTCTCCATTGTAACCATTATAAAAATTCGATTGTCCAAGATCGGGATTCATTTCGTGGCCAAATCCATTAAATTACGACTCTATCGAAATCTCAGACCAACGGGCGGCGGTTTAGGAAAATTACACACGCCCACGTATTTTAGTATCCTATTTAGTATTTCCCCTTCGGTTAGTCATCTCAGAGTAGCTAATTCTGAGTGAGCATTGATTAGAGCATATTAATAAAATATATCCATTCTATACTGAATTCCCGATAATTGGGTTGAATTTTCAGACTATCACAGAGGGACTTCGAGATTTGGAGGAGAGGAAGAGGGCTGTCGAAAATTGGAGAGGGAGAATGAGGGAGAGAGAGAGATGGGTGAGAGAAAGATTATAATGCTTAAAATTCAAAAATGGAATAGTGGGGGTAGGTAAGAGTAGTTGATGGGATTTGTGATTGATTGAAGACCTTATGGATTGACTTAAAAAGACTAGATTTGACTTGATTTGACATTGATTGACTGATTTGACAAGATTGATTGATGTGACAACTAATGGGACATTTTTCGAGATGCGTGCCAAATGCACCGATCGGGTCCCGAGCGCGAACGAACCTCGTACTAAAAATCTTACCACACTAACATGCTCATTCTAAAATAATTCTAATTATTCTAATTCTAAGGACTGAGTATAGACCGGGGGCAGTTCGGTAAAATTCTATCCCACGTCTTGCTTCAAGACGCTCTCCGGCTGTCTGCCCAACTGGCGACCCTTCTGCAACTAAATCCAATTCTCCATTGTAACCATCATAAAAATTCGATTGTCCAAGATCGAGATTCATTTCGTGGCCAAATTCATTAAATTGCGACTCTATCGAAATCTCAGACCAACGAGTGGCTGTTTAGGAAAATTATGCGCATGTAGGTATTTTAGTATCATATTTAGCCTTTGCCCTTCGGTTAGTCGTCTCAGAGTAGCTAATTCTGAGTGAACATCGATTAGAGCGTATTAATAAAATATATCCATTCTATACTGAATTCTCGATAATTAGGTCGAATTTTCAGACTGTCACATCCGTAGCCTCTACCGAGCTCAGCCCCATCACTCTTTAGCACCATTGACCCCCCGTGCGCCCTCCTCCGCTGTGCATCACCACGAACAACCACCGTTTGCCACTCCCAGTCGTTGACCCAAGCCCCCCAGTTATGCCTCATTCAACCATTATCGTTATCGTGCCTTGTGCTATCATCGCCATGTCGTCGTCGCCGCCTCGTTATTGCCGTAACCTTACCACCATCAGCGCATTGTCACCGCCGGTTATTTGTTTGTGGGTTAACCCCTAATCTTTTATTAAGCCATTAATTGCGCTTACGATTAGTTAATTATGGGTTAGTTAATTTAATGGTAGATTAGTTTAGCTAACCGTGGTCAAATTAGATAGGTGATTATGGTTAGGTTAGTTGACTACAATTAGTTTAGTTAACCCTGGTTAGCTAGAATTTAATCGTAGTTACTTTATGGATAGTCACAAATAGTGTAATTTACCTGGGTTACTTTTCTGATCGTTATCGGGTTGATTATCTGAAGCAAGCCTAATTAATCAAAGTTGGGTTAATTAATTAAGATCGGCTTGATTAATTGTAATTGTGTAAATTGTTTTTAATTAGATTAATTAACTGTGGCGGTATAATTAATTATTTTATTAATTGATTATTAATGAGTAATTATTGGGTACTAATTTATTAACTGTTAAGTACCTTGATGGTTATTTTTTTGGTGGACCTAATAAGTAATTACTCATGTTAAAGTATCACGTTTACTAGAAAGAAAATGTTCGCGTGACTACATATGATTTTTCAACTGCGTCTTTTGAGTATGAAAATGGCTTCATACTGAGTTTGAGCATGGTCATGATTGCATTGAACTAAATGTGGAGATATGAACTGGCTTAGCTGTGTAATATGCTTGTGTGGTCATATGATGGATGAATGCCACCCTAATGTACTTGGGGGCGTTAGCAGTACCCTTGTTAGCTTGGATTCATTATTTGATATGTCTGTGCCATGCCAATCGAAAATCACACTATTTATTAATTGCCTGACAATCCTGTGCCACTAGGCTATTCGGATGTTAATCATAGCTTGTGATGGACGGAAGTTCCTTACCGAAAAAGCCTAGTATGTTTGCCTTGGGGAGTTTTGAGGGGCTATCGGTTGTCGTCGCCAATGGAGTGGGACGTTGCTTGGTCCTACCAGAAGAGCACTTAATTGTCCCGGGGTACCATGGGGTTGTGCTATGATCAAAAGTGGGGTATCTATCGCTAATAACCGGGCCACACATATTGCATTATGCATGGGTTATTGCGATGAGTATTCGGGTCACGTACCTTGGTCTATGTATGATTTGAATGCCATGTGGATTACTATACTATGTGAATTAGGGTGAGTAAGCTTGTGTGTGATTGTTGGTTGATTGTTGAGGTATGTGCCTGATCATGTGATAGCTTGAGTGTTGCGTGCGTCACACACTATTGATTTGTCATCGCTATTTCTGTACATGTTAGGCCATCTCGAGTGAATCAATGCCCTGATTAGACTGAGGCATTCACTCACAGAGATTTTATATCTCACCAATTGTGGTTAACCGTTTTCAAATGGATTGTTACTATAGAGGTCCATCCGTTATGGTTTTAGGTTCCACTCAACCAATCCTTGGATGTCTCGTACCATCCGATTCCAAATTCGGACCACATTTGGGAACACCATGTGACAACAATTTGGGTGGACGAGGGGATGGGGTACCTAGTGCCTCATCGCTTTAAAGTTTGGTTTTTCACCACGGCAATGTCCTCTTCGGGCCTATCCATGGGTTTCAGAGACCCCCAGTAGTGACTCTAAAGATCCGAACTTGGGATCCGATGGACATAGATATCCCAAGCGATGAGATGGAGGACTCAGAGCTCGAGCCGGACAAGGAGGACGTTGAGACCCCAACCAGCTACTATCTTTGAATGGCTATAGTGGACGAAACCTCTTTTTGACGAAAATTTTGGCTGTAGTGTTAACCATACCCTAATCCGGTATCTTTTTTATGGTCATAGGAAGCAGCCCTAAAAATGGGCTTATAGATATTTCGCTTCTTTGGGTTAACAAGATATATAAATGAAATGATCTTTTGTTGATATTAGCTGTTGTTTACCTACTGTTTATCCCTACTATTTATATAATCATCTAGGGAGTAAAATGTTCCGCTTGTGCTTAATCAAAAGATAAAATTTATGGGTCGATGACGTGCTTAAGATATCGTCCATAAATGACCCGAAGTGTTTGGTAGGGTTGCTGCATGCCTGAAAGTCGCGGTGTAACATATCTTCTTGAGTTTTCTTCTAAACTGAGTGGAGAGAGGAAAAGAGAGAGGTTATATAATGGGTGGGAGCCCTTGTGAATGGCCGCTAGATGTCCCTCATGCACTCCACAACATGTCATTCGACTTACCAAGGGGCAATTCCACTATGCTCTAATTTATCACATAATTTAGTATGGGATCGAAACTAATCATGGGCGCCCTCAAACTTTTGTCGATAGAACTTCCACGCTGTAGAGTAAAATCCCTTAAAATACTATCCTTAAATTATCTCTACCAAAACTAATCCAATTTGCTCGTTAATCGGATAGGTAGAAACTATTTCATTATAATTTTGGATTGGATTTCTAGTATTGGAGAATGATTGTTTGATGCTCAATATGACTTCAAACTATTGGTTTTCCCAGACACGATGCACGGTAAACAATTAAATTTCAATCAAAAACAGTAGAAGCAAACATAAAAACTGTGCACCTAATCCCTAAGGGTTC
Source organism: Psidium friedrichsthalianum (assembly GCA_019149425.1). Classification (NCBI taxonomy): domain Eukaryota; kingdom Viridiplantae; phylum Streptophyta; class Magnoliopsida; order Myrtales; family Myrtaceae; genus Psidium; species Psidium friedrichsthalianum. The sequence goes on from JAGVVM010007345.1 coordinate 9,208, forward strand.
CTCATATGCTTCAATCGAAAATCTAAACTATCTAAAAGTTAGTTGTCGAAATACCTAGAATCCAAAGCTCAATTGGACTTCGTTTAAGTGTCCTTGTTGTTCATCAGGTGCCGAACCTTTAGTTAAAACACACCATCGATTGCACAGTGATGGAAGACAAAGCTTGCGGTCGTTCGCTCCTTGATCATGAACAAATCACGACCCTTAAGTAACGACCAACCAAGCTCTTTCTTTTGATCATGAACAAATCACGACCCTCAACTGTTTTGTGCGAAAAATATTTCGCACATACATGAGAAAAAAAACAACATGAAAAGCACACAGACTGGCGAGGAAACGGACTTAAAACTCAAGGGAACTAAACTATTTTCCCTTAACCCCCAACCCGCCCTACTTAGGGCGAGAGCCAGCTGGTCAGCGCCCTTGACTGGTCAATGTGAACGTACAAGGATAAAGTGAACCTATCAACTTTGACTATAGTGTAATTCAATCCTTCTGTATTATCATGTCCCGATTGAATGAAGGTCATCGATATGCTTGTCAAACCTACTAATTCAATCATATGCTCAAATCTATCTGATGTGCATTTTTGCGAGACATTTCTCGACTTCAACCTTGGCTAAGAATTTTCTAATGCACGGTCATTAATAGATCGCATAGGACATTAACCTTGTTAGACAAGCAGACAGATCCCAACTATTGCACATGCATGTGACTTCGTATATGAGTGACTATGACCATCAAGTACAGAGGCGGATCGACGATCTGCCAATACACACACTTGTGAACCACAATCACCCAATATATAAGTCAGTATCGTGCCTCAGGTCTAAATATTATTTACACACCAAAGTCAGAACGATTTAAACATTGACAAAGCATGAAGCCTCCATGTTTGCTAATCGCTCACGTGTGTTACGTTCAGTGAATTCGATCAAACTTGTTCGATACGAACACTTGTGTTCCAACTTAGAAATCTAATGTTTGATGACTTGGTATTCAATGCTTAATGGCGAGGTTGCGAACACATTGGTCTCGACCGAATCATAGGTGTCCATTCAATGATCCATTGGCCAGAAACAGTTTAAAGATCAGAGACCAACTAAAAACCTACCACACATATTCTCAACGTCTCAAGATATAGTTTTTTAGTTACAACTGATCATATGGACTTCATTTATCTAGAGAAGGGAATAATATAAATGAATACGTCTTGCCATTAAATATAATTGAAAATACAACAGAGTGCCCTTACATGTAACAGTTACATGATTACTTTAGTGCATACCCCTAACAACCTCCCACTTGCACTAAAGTCAACCATGCTAATATTTCAAAACCATTCTATCAATGTGTTTATCAAAACAGATTGAGGTAAAGCCTTAGTAAAGTGATCTGCCACGTTTTCCGTTGACGCTATTTTCTATATGACGAAGCCGCCTCCTCTAACAATCTCTCTAATGAGATGGAAGTGCCTTTTAATATGCTTAGACTTTTGATGAGATCTTGGTTCCCTTGCTTGAGCTATCAGCCCACTGTTGTCGCAAAACAATGTGACTGGTTGCTCAATCGGAGGAAATTAACTCCAAGCTCTGAGATGAACTTTTTCATCCAAGTGGCTTCTTTGGCAGTTTCAGAAGCTGCCACATACTCTGCCTCAATAATGGAATCAGTAGTTATACTTTGTTTAAAAACTTTTCCAGCAAACCACACCACTATTGAATGTAAACACAAACCTAGATATCTGACTTAAGTCATCAGGATCTGATTGAAAATCAGAGTTTGTATACGCTTGAACCTTTAATTCTTCTGATTCTCCATATATCAAGAATAAATCATTAGTCCTTCACAAGGACTTAAGGATTTTCTTGACTGCCATCCAATATTTTCACCTGGTTTGATTGATATCTGCTAGTAATGCTCATAGCATATGCGATATTAAGTCTCATACATAAACATAGCATACATTATGCTACACAATAGTGCGAGGCGTAAGGTACTTTGGGCCATCCGCTCTCTTTTCTCAGGAGTCTTGGGACAATGTCATTTGGAAGACGTATTCCATGCCTGAAAGGTAACAATCCTCTCTTGAATACTCCATGTTGAACCGTTTACACACCTTGTCTATGCAAGTAGATGTGAGAGGCCAATAGTCATCTAGATCTATCTTATAGATCTTGATACCCAATATATAGGTGCCTCTCTCAAGTTCTTTCATGAGAGAATTTTTGTAACAATAACAGTTTGATCGACGACATTGTTGGTATGTCAATACCAATCAAAAGTATATCATCAACAAATATAGAGCACAGAACGCAATAGCGCTCCACTAACACTTTTTATATTACATATGATTCATCCAGATTTTTGATGAAGCCAAACGATTTGATTATTCATAAATGGATGTTCCAACTTCTAGAAGCTTGCTTGAGTACATAAATGGACTCTTAAGCTTGCACACTTTATAACTTTCGGCCTTAGGACTCAAAACTTGGCGACTATTCCATATAAATGTCTCTTCAAGAAAAACCATTTAGGAAAGCCATTTTGACATCCAATTGGATATCTCTATAATCCAAGTGTGTGGCTATAGCTAATAAAATTCAAATGGACTTTAGCATGCCATGGTGAGAAAGTTTTATCATAAATCGATTCCTTCTTTCTGACGATAATCTTTCGCTACAAGCCTACTTTATATGTTCCAAACTTGACCCTTAGCATTAACTTTCTCTAAAGATCCATTAGCCCAATTGGTACAATACATCTGGCAGAGTCAACTAATGTCAAACATCGTTAGAATACATCAAGTCCATTTTGACTTTTATGGCTTCAAGCCATTATTAGAATCAATGTCTGACATTGGCTTCCTCATGATGTTTAGAATTATTTGGTTGTCACCATATTTACAATAAATAACGGTTGAATTCATCAATTAAATATACATAACGTTTAGGAGGACGAGACATTCTCGCACTCCTCCTATGAGGGTGTATATAAGAAGCTCCCCTTAAATCAAAGATTGGTGAGTCAGTGGTTGCTTCATTATTTCTTTCTTGTCAAGACTATTTATGCCATGCACACCTTCCTGGATAAACTAATTTTCCAGAAAGTAGCATGCTTCTATCCAAATTCTTGGTCAGAGTGCAATAGAAATAATATCAAAGACTTTCTTTGGAATCCAATGAAGCGATCTTATTCAGACCTTGCCTCCAACTTGTCTGACTTTAGCTTTTAACAAAAGTTGGACAATCCCAAATCCTAAGATGATTAAAACTTGGTTTCCTAAAGCCATATTCTCTAAGGTGTAGTGGGAACATATTGGATGATACTCTATTCAATATATATGTGGCAGTTTAGGCTTATCTTCAAAGGGATATTGGCAAATGGTGTAGTCATCAAGGATCGCACCATATCTAATAAGGTACGATTCCTCCTTTCGAATTACATTATGCTCTAGAGTTGCAAAGAGGTGTCCACTAAGATAAAAATGCCATTTTTTAAAGATAATCCAAGGAAATCGGTTCTAAGTATCCACCTCCTCGATCAGATCGAAGTAGCCTTAATACGTTTTCCTATTTATTTCTCAACTTATTCTGAATTTATTGAACTTTCAAAGGATTTAGATTTATACTTCATTAAGTAGAAATACCCATAATGAGAATAATCATCATAAAGCGTAATGAAGTAAGAATTGCAACCTCTAGCATTTTCATTAAGTGAGCCACGGATATCTGTATATATTAATGCTAATATGTCGGTAGCTCGCCCACTTAGCCCATAAGGCGATTTGGTCATTTTTCCTTAAAGGCAAGCTCCACAAGTTGAGTAAGGTTCAAAGCAGATGGATTAATATACCCATCATTACTTACTTGTTGATCCACCTTCCTCTATATGACCTCATCGGAGATGATAGATATACTTCGAATTTGGACTACTTCTAGGGCGTTTGCCTAATGGAATTTATATACATGATGCTTTTGAGATCGGTAATCAATTATTACCAGACATTTCAATGGTATATAGCATTGTTGGTTAGCAAACTAGGACCAACACATATTCTATTATGAAAATGGAACACACATTATCAGCAAAAGAAAATTTCATAATTTTCTCTTACTAAACGAGGTACAGATATGATGTTCCTTACAGCATTCATAACATAAACATTTTGATAATACCCAACATGTCGAAAGGGAAAATTTAAATGAAAAGTCCATATAGCTAAGGCCAGCAACCGTTGCTCCATTAGCAAACGTCGAGAACAATTTCATTTCGCCCCAGCATTCTACTTATTTGTAGATTCTACAATGACATACAAATATGTGACATTGTAGGGGGAATCTAGAACTCATAACTGGATGAGTGACATTAACCATAAGATTAGTATTAATAAGCATGGATACTCATACCATCATGAGGTCGGCCCTTCACTTGACCTTTCAGCTTTGCCAATGTATTCTGTGTGGACATTCCTCCTTTCCCTAATGCCCATTTTAACCTCACAATAGTGACATGTGCCATTTTCAAACTTTAGGCTTCTGATTGTGCAACAGACTTGTGAACTGGGGTCCTGTTTTCGAAGGGGGGGGGGAAACCTTACTTCTTGAAGAGGAAGTTCTAGCAAGGCCATGACAGTTCGGCCTTTGCTATGCAATCTCCTTCTGTAGATCACTAGCAGGTATGCACTCGACAAGAGTTTTCTTGCTGTTATGCATGTGGTAGTTCTAAACCTCAAAATTGAGAGAAGGTAAGATGGCAGAGATTGGAGGTCAGATCCACAGGAAGAAAGCTGTTTGTCCCATGACGGGTCCACACAATCTTGCCCGCTCTTTAATGTAGCAAATCATGTGGAGAGCACGATCATCCACAGGAGGATCCCTTTATGGCAACTTCATGCGATAAATGCTTAGATATCTCAGATCTGAGGTTCATACCAACTTCTAATGATCAGATAGATTCTTTTAAATTGAAGAAATAATCGACCTTAGTACTATCATCGTTCTCATTTCTTTGAAATCATTATTCATTAATGCCAGCAGCATATATGACCTAACCTTTAGGTCATTCTCGCCACTTCTCATAAGTGAAAACTTTCCTTAGGGCGACCCATTGGGAGAGTACAAGTGGATATTCTGATCTGAGCACATATCCAAAGCTTTTCCATATTTAGGGACTATTCGAAAGTTTCTCAGTCAGTCATGAAATTGGGGCCCTATCAAGCAGTTCTTGTCTAGATTGAAGCAACAGGGTTTATGGTCACCATGTTTCACATAGCCCAGCTAATACTCATAGATTCGTGCAGTAAAATCTAATTATTAAGTGTGTCTCATCCAAAAGTAACCTTATTTCACACTTATTTGTGTCCCCCCACCCCCTTCTGAGTAAAACCCATCCACACTCTCCTTCCCCATCCCCCTGTCACCCCTTGATCGTGCCCACCTTCATCCTCCCCTTCACTAACCTGACGAATCGTAACGCCCTCAATCTACTTATGAGAAACCCGATCCTACCTTCCCTCTTATATCCTCCTCCCGTGTCTTCTGGTGGATCGGACTAACTACTATAGGTGATTGGAGTCTCATTAGTTATGCGTCCACCTCACCTGACATATTGGTGTTACTACATGAACTAAATGAGTGATCAACGTAAACCAAACGCACTCTAGGTCGTTTGTCCCAATCATTAGTTCGAACTCTGACCATGAAAGTTTCACCTAACAGTTATTAAACCCCATGAGCATAGTTAAGTTTAAACTTCGTCTCTTGTAAGTATTGAAAAATCTCATACCGAACGGCCCCTCACACCTAAAACGCCACTCACCATTTATTGGAATCACCCCCTGGTTCCCTCACCCCTTTTATACCCAAAATTTCCCCCCCCTCGTATGTTTTCTCATGGAAGCGGTCTAATAGCATATAAACAGCAACCCATCACTCGACCCCATGTATCCACAGTCGGGACAAGAATTTTTTTTTTTCCCCCCTCACTATGATAGGGATAAACTCTTCCAACTGATAATGAAAGACACAACGGCCCTACTTTTTTGCACATCGCTTCAACTTAATTTGAAATAGGAGATTAATTTGTCCACGTTAATGTTGTGTTTCCCCCCCCCCCCCCGCCCTTTACCCTCCACTACCACACATTCTGCCCACAGACACCTCCATGATCCGAAAACTCTTCGTCATAGCAATACTAGCAGACCGATATACACCAAGCTAATAGTATCCTAACTCCCCGCTAGAACAATAATAGAGATATCACAGCCAAACATATCTATTCTAACGAAGATAATCACAAATGGATTTTTTTACTCTTTTCCCCCCACCCCGCCACCCCCATCCTTCCGGCACACCCTGAAACAAAAAGAACAACTCAAAAACTAATCATAGAACTTACAGCCCATCTCACCTCCAATCCCTCCATCCCAAAACATCCCTATCCGCCTCCGATAATGGTAAAGCAGTAGTGACTTAGGACAGCCCACCCCATTATGATGTTCAAAGCCATTCCGGCCAAATTTCACAAATCATTCGTTGCCGGTCAGAACCAAATTTTCACTAAATATGATAATTGATTAGGTTGATTTTTAATCGAGTTGAACAAAATCAAACTTTTACCAAGTCAAAGATTGGAAAACTATTTCTTAAACCTAAATCTAGCCAAACCCTTAGAAACTATTGTCCTCTTAGCGTCCATCACCCCCCACAATTATCATTTTGCCTCTTGTGTGTAGATCCTTAGCCTTCATAACTTTTTTCTCACCTAGGTAAAAAGTTGGCCACCACGTGTCCACACTCCGGTCAAAGGTGGTAGTGCGGCTTCCCCCCTCCCCCCCCCCTCTCCTCCTTTCTCTCCTCCCCCCCTCCTCAGACTACTCACTTCTCACCCTCCTCCCACGACTTTCTCTCCGCGCTCCCTCACACTGTTGGACGATCCTCTTTCTTCACACTGCCATTACCCAGGCTGCCTTGGTCAGTGGAGCCAATGTTAGCGACCACTCGAGGTCGGCGTGGTTTCCGAGGAAAAAAATTCTTGAGAACACGACGGGCCAATTTCAATGATGTCGGGTGGAACCATATCAATTAAACATACGTAGTATGCCTAATTTCTGGCTTCAATACCACTGTTGGTTTTACCAGACGCGGGGGAGCACCTGGTAAAATTTAAATTTCAATTAACAGACAACGGAAAGCAAACATAAAAAAAACCGAACAACCTATCTCTTAGAGTTCCTGAGCTTCAATCAAAAAATCTAAATATCTAAAAGTTAAATTGTCGAAAAAATGATTAGAATCCAAAGACCAATTCAACTGTGTTCAGGTCG